>CABFOW010009471.1:0-13757 GCA_902141385.1 Timema californicum | reverse complement strand
AATGCACACTTTCGAACCGTACTAAACTTACCAAACACCAATATCCACACCTGTAGGCATGTGGAATAAATGTAAAGCTCATTTAGTCTGGTTAATCTGTGGTGGGAAGGTAAGTGTTCAAATCCCAACCAGGAGTAAAACGCAAAAGCGGGTGCTTGTCCTCTATATTTTGCTCTCTGATGTGTACTAAATGAGTGTAATCAAATATTTATAGCCCAGACGGGCAATTAGAAGCGAAGAAAAAGGAAAACTAGCCCGAATAATTTATTTTGGCTAGTGTGTCTTAAAGTGAGTGACATAGAGGACCGGGCTACAAATCCTCTACGAAAAAATGAAGATCTTATAAAGTTATTGCTTTTCAGATATTTTATTTTAAAGGTAGTCGATGGAAATTAAAATCCACCATCCTCATCTTGTCTATTAAATTATTTTAGTGAAAGTTGGTGAGTATCTAGTCTTAAAGTTTTGTACCAGTTTACTCTAGTTTACTATATTATAAATAATGTTTGCAAACTCAAACAAACTTTAAAAACATCGCAAATTGAATGATTACTAATAGCTTAATTGGAATAACCATGGTCAAAAACATGTTCAATCGGTGTAAATACCAAAACATAACTCTAAACGATTTCTCTAAAGCTCTCTAATTATTTCAAAATATATTTTGAGAAAGTTAAGTATGTTTCTAATTTAAACAAACTCAAAATAAATTCTAGAGTACCCAAAATAAATGTAAGAGCACCATAAATAAATGACAAAGCACCTGAAATTAATATAAGGGCACCTAAATAAATGTAATGGTACCATAAATAAATGTAAAATATCAGAAATTAATAAAAGGGCACCTGAGACAAAAATAGGGGTACCTTAATAAATGTAAGAGCACCCAAAATAAATGTTATAAAACCCTGGATAAATCTAAATGTACACTCCGTCGAGAATGAAATGTAGCAACTTATTGACTCAGCCCACGTGGTATGATATACCTACACACATGACTGCAGAATAGTTTGCCTAGCTACGCCCAAGGCCGGAGTTAAAAAGAGCCTTAAGTCCTTACATTATTTCTTGTTGGTTGGTAAGGAGTGTTGGGGGAGGGGTTATGTCTTTTTGCGATGTCCAAATGGTTTGATCTACTAAATTAATTTTACTTCTTTGTTCTCTTCTTGATCAAATCAATCATTCTTTACATACTTAGTTAATTATATTTGCTCTAGTTAATATATGGGTTGGCCTTTTTTTTAGCTGTTAAAGATTTAACCAAGCCACATGTTATTTTGGCATCAGTGCTACCCACATTTATTGGTTTTACATGGTAACATAAAGCAAGACTCCCGCTTTCCAAAATCTTAATTACTGTGAATAGAAAATTATGAATTTATTAATGGTTAATTATTATGTTCCAAACATATAAAGCAAATAAAAAAATTTAAATGTGAAAGATTTTTACTTTATTTGTAAGAAGCTAAGTTAAAAAAAAAACTTAGATAATTTAAGGACCCCAATCCTAATTTAAAATATTTTATATTATTTCCGGGTAAAAAAAAATATGTTTGATAAAATATTATCCATTGGACATATTTTAGCTATAAACGTGAATTTATCCATTTCTTCAACGTTATTATGACTGTCTTTAACTTTGTGGGACCATAGTTCGATTTCATACTTTATTTACTGTTACCGTAACGGCCACAATATAACTATTAGTAAAACGTTTTGATAAATACTTTGATAGAGGAAAGATTGTAGTTCAATAAGATTTACGTTAATGATCATTTTCTAATAAATTTAATGTTTAATGTGTTTGTTTTTTTGTCAAATATGTGTTTCTACTAAATCATTTCTGAAAACCAAATAATAAAACTGGCCATGCCGTTAGGTAAGTATCAATATAATATAAGAATGAGGAGGCTTAATTAATTGAAAAGCAGGGAGAAATGTTGTATTTGGTTTACGAGCTTAAAAATACTTTACATGATATCTCTGCTTTTTTTAAAAGGTTTGGAATGTAAATATCTTTAAGTAGAAAATTATTTTAGTTCTATACTGTTTTTAAGATGTCTCTCTGTCGCCAAATATACCTGAAACTGCATAATCAAATTGCGGTGCATTTATTTATATTAATTATGATGTCTGCTAAGGGAGGATCTAGCATACATACAGTCAGGGTTTCAGTTTACTATAAAGATACGGCTAGATTTATTTATATCTGTAACTTAAAATCTTGTAACCACTTAACCAATTGAGGTGGGGTTTTTACTTTTGTGCTGAGCTTATATATAGGGATATTTTAGAATTATTTGTCTATAATCAGGATTTTTGGTACGATTCCCGGAGAAGGGCCAGCCGATTGTTTGTGTACATTTATGGAACCACATAATTGCTGTGGTGTAATTTTTATTGTTCTGTAGAGTTATCCAGACAGTTTTAGTATAGTAATTATAATTGAGTGTTTTGGTGTGAGTCCCGGCAAAAGTGTCAGCCGGATATTTGTTTATATCTATGGAACCACTTAATCGATTGCAATTTTGTTTTTCTTTTTGGGTAGGATATTAATCCAAGTATGTTTTAGCATGATAAATAATGTGTTTTGGAGTGATTCCCGAAGAAGTTCCTACCAGATATTTTTTCTGTTGCCTAATATTTATGGTTAGTTCTAGCCCATTGTTATTTACATCCGTAGGAATTTCATCCATTAAATTTTAGATTTTATACATCAATAGGATTTGGCTGAAAGTCCCCAGGGAAGTGGTGGCCTGACAAGTGATGACATATTTACCGGTTTGCAGCAAGGTGTAATTAATGAGCCCAGTGGTAGTGGAGTCGGTTTTAAACCGAGATCTAGTGGAAGTTGAAGGCATGGCGTTGGAGTTGGTCTCCCGGTGATGTAGCGTTAGGACTGACAGTTAAGAGTTTGGCGTTTACAATATTCTGAGAATGGTAGAAATATTTGTACTTGAATGATCGTATTTTTAGAACCAACTATATCGTTAGTGAGTCCGTGTGTGTATCTTAGAAAAAACTTATTTTTTAAATTTCAATTGATCTTAAAAATAATTGAAACTATCCAAGTAAACATAAAATGCTATCATATAATCTTTGTTCATATGTTATAGGTCTTTAGTTATCCACATTTTATAACTTTTCATTGCCAAACAAGAATAATAATATTATATCCACTTCACATTTGTTTGTTGGCAGTTTCAGAGATGGTAATGAAAATTGAAATATACTATATTCAAAAACATTCAAAAAAACGTAGACAATTTATTCTATTGCAATTTTCCGTACTACAGCAAAAGGGATATTATAGCCAAGAAAATATGTTATAATATATTTATAAATAAACAAAATGTACATCAGCCTCTTACCACCTGTCTAGGCTATACGAATATTAATACCCTAGTGAGCCATGGTAAAGGAGGTTGAATTGAATGTGGATGTACCCATATATACACCAAGGAAAGGTTTGAAACAATTTAGGAATAAACACCCTAAATCGGCTCAGCTTAGATTCTAGCCCTAACTTCCTCATCATCGACAAACTGGACTAGAATTTCTAAATATTTAAACTTGTGGAATATGATTCTTTTAGCAACTAATTTATTGTTTGCATTTATATATTAGCTATCCTATAAAACAGATACGTGTATTTATTTAGACTAAAAGTTGTCTCCACTTGGTTGGTCTGTATTAGCAAAGCTCAATATCCATTTTCCCAATCCCATACATTACAATGTAGTGGGCAAGCTCAAGGACAGGTTTGATATCAAGGAGGTGGGGACAATTTACTATAAACTTCTGTTCGCCACCCACATTACACTCCTGTTAGTAAAGATGTAAGGATTTATTTATGCAAGCCTACCTTAATTTCTAGGCAGGGCTTTTCACGCTAAATTGGTTATTTTAAAACCGTATAAGTTTTTTAATCTAACGTTAAAAAAATTTAAAATGGTTATTGGTACATTAATGTGGCGGAGAACACTTTAAATGTGCTTATTCGTTTTTTCAAGGAATCAATATAGTAATATGTAGATTTAGATAATTCCGCGTTATGTAGGTCCAGAACCAAATAACTTAATTATTTTTAGCGCCACACCTCACCTATTTGGATTTTACACCTGTATACTAATTACTATAATTTGTTAATGCTGAGGAAGGATGAATTTACAGGGAGTGTGCCCACATTTTTCGTGGAGGAAGAGTTGAAAACCATTTAGGAAAAAACCCTCTGAGTGGACCCGACTGGGATTGAACCCAGATCTCCCCGTCATTGTCAGTCTAGTCTATTGCGAGAGTAGCATCTTAGAACATGTGACCATAGAAGTGGCTGAATCCTGCTTTACGTAAATAGTCTTCTTATTAAAATATATATTTTTTAGTTTGTTTTGTTTGGCCTTCTAGGAGGGTCGAAATAAATAGTGGCGATAGGGGATGGCCTTATATGAAGAAGTACAAACTAGCTTGAATAACAAGTTAATTTAATTCAATTTTTTTTTGCCTGTAACAAGGAAGTCAGGGCTTGAATCCTGATTGGGTTTAGTTAGGTGATATTTCTTAAGTGGTTTCTCATGCTCTTTCCATGTAAATGTGCTTATATTTCTTCTAACATTCCTACTTCCTACACTCTATTCATTATTAAACGAGTAATAAGGTTAGGAGGATTAAGAAACCCTTGTGTTATTTGCACCTGTCGGGAAGTGGAAAAAAGATGTCAGTCTTGTGCATTCCAGTTTATCATGGCGTGGAGTACAAGGTTCGAAACTTATTTTTAAAAGTATCCACATGAAATACCTCATTATTTTGAAACTATTTGTCTATCAATCAAATTTACCTCTATTCTGGTTAATATCTGACACCATTCTATCATCGTCGGTTTTTGTTTATTTCTTATACTGTCCTTGCAAATCACGTTTTTACAAGATTTAAACATAACGTGTTATTTCATTCTCTAAATGGGAAAATTTTTCAGCGTAGTTCGAATATGGGCATTGGGCATATTAAAAAAATGATTATACTGAATATTATGGATAATGTGTCTAAATAAAAATATTTTTACCACGTTGTATGAAACACGGCTGCTATTTAGTTTTCTTTGCAACTATAACTTTACTGTAAGGTCCTTACTAATTAGTTATCGTTCTTGGCTACAATTCAAGGAAGAGGTGTAGGAAATCATGTATGAACTTGTAACATTTCATGAACTACTGTTGGATGTGGTGTATCAGGCATTCGATCTTAGGCAAATGTTTAATTTATTTTTCTCTATCGCGTCTCATCACCCATTCGGTATATACGCATATATTTATTAATTACTCTAATTGAGTAGAGTTCAGGAAGATATAGTTTGATAGTGAATATACCCCAAATTTGGTGGTGGTAGGGTGTTGAAAAGAATAAGGGCAACACATTCACAGTAGAGATTCAAGCCCCGAGTTTACCATAACTAAAAACCAAACTGAATATGCCATAAATTTAGTCAAAATAAATCTAATATTGCTTCATCACAAACATAGACCTCCATTTTCTTCACATGGTGATCTCAACATTTCTTGAATGTGTGTCAATAGTGTCTTGGAATTTAATAACAACTTTTCTCGTGATTTAAAATATGTTTTATCTATTGCCGCTATGCTAATAACAATGGTTTGTCCGAAAAAATGTTTGTTGCTATAAGAAATCTACAAACACACTGACCTTTACTCGCGTTCTCTATATGATGATTAAACATTGGTTACCATTGTCAGGCTCACCATAGTTAATGAGTTATAGCTTTGGACGGTTTAAAAATCTGTATTCTCTAGCCACTATTTTCATCCAATATGGTCGTAGTGTCTAATGTAGATCTAATAATTTAAAAGTTGGTCCAATGAAAACTCAATAGGTAAAAGCTTAGACAACAGCCAAAAATAGTGTTTTAGAATCCACCATCTGAAAATAAAAAATGGCAAATATAATTTGTAATTAGCCTATAATGTTGACCGGACGTTCAGTTTATATCCATATTAAATTTCAACATGAAAATCGGATCAATGGTTTGGGTGTTAATGAGCAATAAACAAAAATACAACATTTAATGTTTGCATAGCTAGAAGAATAAAAGTAACAAGACAACTGAAATAAACATTCGCTTGTTTCCCTAAATATGTATTCAAAGTTAAAGATTGTTGTGGTCCTTAGTTGGGTATCCTTTTGCACCAGTAATCACGCAGTTTAATAGGTCGATTTCACCATATGTGTACTAACAAAAACTAAGGTTTTCCAAAGCACTTAGTCAGTTTTCGCTTTCTATGTTTCTTGGTTATTTAGCTACTTGAATAGGTAGGCACAATGTTTAATGTGCTATGCTCACTGTGGATGTAAAAAAGAGGGTAAGGTTCACATTCTAAAGCTTTCCCGACTTCTTATTTAAAGTTTAAAATATCTTGGTTATTTGAGGTTAAAAAGAAACTTCCCAGTAGTAGTAGCATTTAATAGGCCTGAGCTAAACCCTTTGGGGTTTCACTGAATTAGACCTGTAAGGTTCTCCTTTTTTATTTTTGCTATATTTAGAATTAATCCCCCCCAAGGTTACTTAAAACTTCCAGATTTCAATATAATGTCAATTCCATTTATAGTGAACCAATATGGATGGATCCAGATGTTTGGTTTTACATGTCCGAAGTTCACTAAAACCGAAATGTGTTTCCACTTAACCTTAGTTGAGGGGCAAAGGACAAAACAAAACTAAAATATCAAAAAAAGAATGGGTTTTATTGAAATCTATTAACTAACATTTAAATAATCGGTAATGTGCTGTTGCTTGCTGTATACCGTTTTAGTTAAAACATTTTAAGTATCCTTCACAAGCGATTGTGATTTCTCCACACTTGATTTCACATAGTACCATACCTACACTCAATTGTCCTGAAAGTTGTCCTGAAATCCTCCAACAACTCTTTCACTTTCACGACACTTTCTTGACGCTCGTCTTAATCATCTTCATTCAAGCTGTCTAGTTTCATGTTGGAACCACCTTTCATAGTCTCAACGGNTGTCTAGTTTCATGTTGGAACCACCTTTCATAGTCTCAACGGTGGCCTTATCTAGTGAAATTTCATTCATCACAGCCTCAGAGTTTTTCTTGTTTCGGTGGCCAAAATGTCTAAGGTACCACTATTGAAATAGACTGGACGGAGAGATAGGTGTTTGAACATCAGTCGGGTGTGCTGAGGGTGATTTTCCCTTTAAGTGTTTTCACTCTCCTTCTATGCAAATGGAGATACACTTTTCTATAGCTTAGAATTCCTCATCCTTAACACGTTAACATAATATTACATCAGAGTATAGCCCAAACTGATATTAAGACACGCTGTTAAGTACAAACAAAAAAAACTTCATAGTCCATACCGATAAGGTATTTAAGCATACAACATGAACGAATAGTAAGACGCGGTGCTAAGAGAGATAATAACATTTAATTTAACAAGAATTGTAATGGACGAATTGTAGCAGTTCCCTCAGTGAAATGTTATCCTTTGCATCGTAAGTCACACATCCAGTAGCTTAACCAGCATTCCAGAAGCTGTTCTGAGCAGGGACCATTAACACACTCCATACATTGTAGGCAAAAGGTCTACAGTAAAGTGACCTGTTTGTCTTTTCTTTCTGAAACCGTGATATGTATCTTAAGGCCGTAGGGTGGAGTGAAATGGCGATCTGAGTTAGGATATTATATAATTAAATATCTAATGCTTTTTTGTACATATTCCTGCATCCCTATAAGCCTTTGTTACACTTATTGGTATTTAAGTTACATTGTTATCAAACAATTGTAATGCATAATGGATTTCGTTTTATTTTATTTTCTTATAACCTTTTATAATCTTGAGCTTAAGCTGCCTTTTAATATAATATATAATTCATCTATTAGTCTGAATATTTATCTACGTTAGTGTAAAATAATATTAAAATGTCGAACCTTACCTATGTGTGGTTTTATTTGTTAAAAAAACATGATTTTCCTACTATTGTGAATACAAAACAACCAACACAAAATATAGTTTATCTTTTTATTTAGTGGGATGCTGCTTACATTCCAAAAAAACTTGCTTACACGGAGAGTTATGATTAGTTTGCTTAGTTCTTCAAGCCCCTCGTTGCCAAGGAGACTTATAAGGAAACTGTATATGATAAAAGTTAATAGGTTTGAATAGCTACGAATATAAGATTCAAATGTAACCACACTAACAGTAAGTTTTTTCGACACATCTTCACTCACTGATGAAATAGTGTGATGCCTTAGAGCAGGGGTCTTTAACCTGCGGCCCATGGGCCACTTGCAGCCCTTAGTAGCTTTTTATCGGCTCGTTTGCTCATAAACAATATAAAATTACTTCAAGAGAAAAATCAATGGTACGGAACTCCGTACAGACTTTCTCGCTCTATTGTTTGAAAATGGAGGTATTTATTCAAATCTCGTAATATATGTGGAAAGAAATAATATACATTAGCAAAACCAAGCATAAATTGCACTATACTTATGTAAAACATTTTTTTATTCCCGGTTTTAAGTTTTGTAATTTTATTTTTAAAGAATGAATATCCTCATTTATGTATTTGGACCAATAAAAAATATCAATATTAGATACACAAGGGTCAACAATTCATATTAAAATTTCAACTTCTGGTTAAAATTTTCGACATTTTATTAGGGGTTGTACATCTTCAGGTCATCGCATTGCTATTAAATTCCTCATTTATAAATTTTAACCAATAAAAACATTTAAATATTGACTATTGATTCTAAAAAGAAGAGAGATCATTGTTGTACAAACATTTCTCCCAAGAGGTTTAAGGAAATATAACATAAATTTTTTGAGAGACTTACTTATATTTAATTACTCTATGGCATTGTAGAATTGTTGAGTTAAATCTGAAGTAGTATCTCTCTACAAATAAAGCTCACAAAATTGAATTCATATATTTACCAATATCTCAGAAGCTGTTGGTTTTATAAAAATATATTTCAAATAAAAGTTTTTTTTATTTTTGATAGTACTAAAGTTTTGCAATGATAAGTTATTTATTATCTCAAATTGTTACGTAGATACGGAACTATCTGATTCTATAAAGTACTCTAACAGGCATTTTCATGGGAAAATGAAAATATGCAGTTTATTTATAATCTTAATCAACGCGTAGTACGAATTTTAATCAAAATCTTTAGAGCCGATTTTGGGAGAATCAATTATTTTCATTTTCATTTTTTATTAATCTACTCTTAATTATAGGGTTACACAAACACACAGACATAAGTCATTGCAAAAACCACTTTTTAAGGTTCGGGGGGGTCATTTGACGTCGACATCTATCAACATTTCAGGCTAGTTTTTTTTCGCAATACTTTACCTATAGTGTTTGAAAAGTTAAAAAATATATATATTTGAGTATAGCGCGAAAGTTATTCGTTTTATAAAAATATATTTCGAATAAAATATTTGTGTTATGAGTAGAGCTACATAATTTCAATAATAAGTAATTTTATATCTCAAATAGTTTCGGAGATATGATAAAAGATGAGAATTTACGCATCAGATCGGAGCACTTAAAGTCATTTTGCCAAAATATAGAGTATCCACTTTATTTAGAATATTTATAAATGTTTTGAAATGAAATTTAATCAAAATGGTTATAGCCAATTTTGAGAAAATCGACTTGTTCTCCTTTTGCCCTTCAGTAAACTACTATTAATTTTAGGGTTAGATATCCAATTCCATAAACCACTCGGGTCAACCCTATTAAAACCCTAGATATCAAGTGTTAGCGAAGATTGGTAAAACAGTTTAGGCTATAGTCGGAGGCACAGATAGACAGATAGACAGACGGAAATTGAAAAACCACTTTTTCGGATTCGGGGCGTCATGAAACGTCGAGATTCATCAAAATCTAGAGTTCTATATTTTTGACAATTGAAAAACTTACTCTGCCTGTAAGGTAGCAAGAAAGTAAAAATGACATAATCAACAAATAAAATAAATAAGTATTTTAGGTTATTTTCTAAACTATCTTTGTCTTTTACATGAGGAAAATGTTTACGTTTTAGTATAAAAATGTACTTTTCCCCACGAAATGACAACTCTAGTAGACAAGACAATTCGCAATATCTCCTACTATGACATAATCTAAAAATAGGGGGGGAAAATACAACAGAAAAAATACTTACCGTAAAATCCTAATCCTTAGTGTATAGCGAGCCAACAAGAGATAGAAACTTTACCCCTCAGGAATTAAATGATGAAGACTCCTGATTTAGAGTTTACTATGAACTTTGAAAAATAAGGGGCACACTAGAAAAAGTTCCGTCTTGGTCCGAAGAGTACTTTTTGAGTTTACTGGTAACAAACAAACAGAAAATCGATCGTTCAGAAAGATTTATGGTTTTATTATTTGTACATTAATGCCTCTAATGTGGTAGGGATGAGGAAGGTTGAAATTATAGGAAACGTACCCGCATTTACGTGTGAGTATAATTGAAAGCCGTTTAGGATAAACCACTTGGCCATATATTTGATCAAATAACAACAGCTGACTAAACGTAAATATAATATTAGATATATTTTTTTTTAAGTTTTAATGCTAGTTAGGTAAGGTATGCGGTAAACAAATCAAGCTCATTTAGTTTGGTTTACCAGTAATGGGGAGTTCAGGGTTCGAGTCACGTCAAGTTGACACGTGGATGATTCTTCTTAAGTGGTTTACTGCTATTTCTTCACAAAAATGCTAGAATTACTCTGAATTTTACCTTCCTCATCTGTACCCCATTAACATAATTCATATATTATATGTGCGAAGCACTAATTGATGATAAAGTGAGATAAAAGAAACAACTTATTTTGGCATACTGATCTGTTTAGGTTCAGCTGTGACAAACAAGGTAAGGTATAAATAAGAGCCTTCCAAATCTAATTACCTTAATTGTTAAGGGATTAGAAAGTTATAATGCATTGGAAATGTATTCAAATTTAATTGTAAAAAAATACTGGAAAATCACTTAGGATAAAACCCCTAGGTACACTGCGGGATTTGAATCCCCACCTTCCCATCACCTGTAAACCAGACTAGGTGATATAATAATAATATTTAGCACCACGTCTTACTACCCGTTCGGGTTATACGCTTTAAGTACTAATTACTCTAATGGATTAGGAATTGGGAAGGTTAAATTAGAGGAAGTGAACCCGCATTTGCGTGGAGGGAGAGTGGAAAACCATTTAGGAGAAACCACCATCAGTTCACCCGACCGAGATTCGAATCTCGATCTCCCCGTCCTCAGCAGTCGAGCTCAACACGACAAGCGGGTTAGCCAACTACGCCACCGAGGCGGGTCAGACTAGGTGAGCTCGACGTTTAGTCAGCCTACTCACCGTTACCTGATACACATTTGATGCTTGAAGTTAAATAATCTATTTATTAATGGCTTTAATTATATTTACTAAATGTAAATCCAGAACCTGTTTTCTTTCAGTAAACAGCGGGGCTTCGTGACGCACGTGTTACTTGAACAAAAAAAATATGATATTGTAATAGGATATTTTGTTCCCCCTTACCCTTTTAACCTATGATGGATTAATGTACTAAGAAAAGTATTTTAACTAACACTTTCCTGTTCTTTGTTGACACTTTAAACTTTTTCTTTTCCTGTTTTTAACTCACTAACATAGCGATGAATTGAAATGATAAAGCGGCTGGAAGGTCCAAAATTAATTTGATGAAAGGACTATGGGGATCTAGAAAGATAGGGTTGTGTGTGGTAGTTGATTGGCTTTACTGGGTAGGTTCTAAGAACACGGTATGATTCCATTCACATTGTATGGAGCTGTAGGTCATTTAGAGCTAATTCCAGACGTATGATAACTATTCATGTGTTAAAGAAAAAATGACCATATGCATTAATCTATTTAATGTTATAACTGTCTTCTTTTTTTCTCATTTAATGTATGCAAGCTCTAACTATAGACAAAGCTATAGCAGTTGATAACACATTTCTATGAAATTGTATACAAAAGATACTATATAAGCAACGGATGATACAGCATTTTTTATTCGTTGGTTTTCCACTCGCCCTCCACACAAAGTTGGGTACATTTCTAGAGCTGAGGAAAGGTAAAATTGAGAGGAAATGTTTCCAATTTTGAATGGAAAACCAATTAGTAAAACCACTCTCAAATCATATGTCCAGGTTTCAAACTATGACCTCTCCATAATGGACAAACTAGAATAGATGAGCCTGACATTTATTCCATGTACCCACCATTGCTTGTACCATTAAATATTACATATAGGCCTATAATTTCAAAAAAATATGTTATTATTAAATTCTATCAATTTTATAATTAAAGCTATATAAATAGAATTAAATCGTATACATACCGGGTTAAGTTGAAACACCAGAATATCTTGAAACCGAAGCATTTTAGAAACAATTGTTTCGAACAAAAGTTTTCTTTGTTTTCGGGAGGGAGGGGAAGAACATCAGTAGTATTTTATTTTGAACGAAAGCCTCTGAACTTTGAAACTGAATTTTATTCTACACAAACGAACAAACTGTTGACCGACACTTTTTTAATTTGACATTATTTTTTTTTAAATACTGTTTTAGCTTGTATTTTGTTATAACAATTTGTATTATGATTTTTATTAATTGTTGTTATTCTTTATGACGTTAAATGCAGTATTATTTATAAGATTAGGGTAAATGTTCAAAATGATGACCACTAATCTTGATACGTTTAAAATTTGCTTTTATAAAAGAATGATGACAACGTAGTAAATTCGATCGATTTAACTGTAAGCATTTATAATGCGCTCTTTCATTCTTTCTGTTGTGGTTGGAAACTCTTGATATACTTTGTCTTTAAGGTTACCTCACAAAAAATCCTGAGATGTGATGAGAGATTTTGAACAATCATTTAAGTAATTGTATAAATAATATTGCATTTAACACAATAGAGGAAAATATAATGCAATATAAAGTTCTTACATAAAAATTGTTATAAAAAAGATCTAAAATATGTTTTTAAATGTATGTCAAATATAGTTTCACGCAAAAGTTGTTTGCTATTTTGTGTAAAAAAATTTTGTACTGTTCAAAATTAGGGGATTTGTTATGAAAAAAAGTTGACCTTAAAATAACCCCGAAGACGTTGACCAAATCAAAAAAGCTAGTGATGCTATCTTTCCCCCTCGAAGGCCAATTTTTTCTGAAACAATTAATTTTTTTCGATATATTCTAGTGTCTCAACTTAAATGCCTCAACCTATATAACTATATATAAATATATTAAATAGTTTTACTTTAACAAATTCTAATTTGGATTATAAATTTGAAAGAAAATTTTAGATTCGGGTTCGAGAAACAAAGGACTCGGCCCAACCTAACTTAAATGCTATATATAGAGTGAAGTGAGGCATTTTAAGTTGAATTAGTTAAAGTAAAATTTTAAAATTGAACTTTTAAAATAAAGATCTAGCGCCACTTACAAAATTGATGCTATTTATTTAATATGCGTTACTTTTTTATTTGTGTATCAATAATTACTATCCTACTCTATAGCATCAGGAACTTGAAAACTTATTGCCGTAATACAAAGTTACGCTACCGATTCCTTTCATGAGCTGGCTCTCTCTATCCACTTCCCATTATTACAATCTAGTTCTTTCAGGTCTATTCTAATGTTGTAATCCCATCTGGGTCTAGGTCTTCCCAATGGTCTCTTC
>CABFOW010009468.1:0-13778 GCA_902141385.1 Timema californicum | reverse complement strand
AACTACATGTAAAAACTGTTCTGCTTAGAGGTAAGGGGTGAGTTTTCAACAGATTCAATATTTATATGCAAAAAATATATGCCAAGTTTATTTACACGTGTTATAAACTACGTGTAAATCAAGTATAGCGAATTACTTAGAATTTTATTCATTAAAACAAATTACTTTGAATTTTTTCACATAAATGTTTTATTGCCTAACGCAGGGAATATCTACTAAATCAATTTTTAGCACCTACATTTTTTATCTATTTTAAAACACTTGACACATTAAAAAAATCATTTAAAACACATAGCTTACATTGATATATTTAAAGAGCTTGGCCTAAAAGTATTGGAAAAACTGAATATTGCCTGTCTGTCAGTTTCCACATTTTTTTATTTTTTTCAGCCTCTGGGTGAAGGTCATATACCTCTATTGATTTGGAAAATGAAGTCATAGAACCAGTTTGTGAAAATTCAAAGATTTTTAATTATTTCTAAAAATAACTTTTTTTCATTGGTAAATAAGTGAAATTGGATATTTTTTTCGAAGTAAATAAAAACATTTAAGCAATGTTTATTTAAAATATGATGCATAAATAAGTAATATATCATATCTTGTTTGATTAAATATTTTTGAATGCAAGGTTTTAATTTTTTTATTGACTGGGGTCAAAAATGACCCCACCATACCAAATGTGTTCTTATTTTTTGCCCTACCAGCTGAGGGTTAAATGTGGTAGTCCTCGTCTCAAAGTAATTATGAGTACGCCTACCTGGGCCTTTGACCCTATGGAAACAAAAAAAATGTCAATACAAGTTTTTTATATAACGATAATACTCACCTGTTCTAATTCTTTCATATACTGCATCATAACTTTGGTAACCACCCTTCAAACACAATATAACCTTAACTAGGCCTAGATAAAAAAACGTTCTATAAAACTAGGGCCTAATTAATCAAAGTGCAAAAGTGAATACATAAAAGCGTTGCTATTCTGAATAATATTATATAAGCACCAAAGAGTTTTTTTATATATCAAATCAAATTATATTTACTTTTATGCATAGCTGTATTTACATATTAAATTTGGGGGAGGTGGTGGTGGTGGTGGGCGTCTAGATCAGGACGGACCACAGATTACATTACTCTAGACAAGCATTGCTAGAAATATTTGTAGGTTAATAAAAAATGGTGGTAAGGTGTTACCAGTGCTCTCTATAATACTGGATTGACATAAACATACGCATTGCCAAGGACCAAACCATGACGCTCAAGTTTAGTCAGGTATTATACCACAATTGCCTGAATAATATTTTACATTAAAGAATATACAATTCAGTTTTACGAGTAATACAGTAAAAATACGAATAACGTCTTTAATATATGTAAATATGTAGTAATCATCCATATTGTTTACAGTCTGCCAAGACTACAATTATATATAAAGTTGGCTAGTAGCTAGTGTATTGGTTTCAAAAACCATGTGTATTGAAAGTTCGATAAACATACTTAATAACTAATAAGGTATCTTAAAACTTGAATGTATTTGTTTGAATGACAAACTTTGTATAGTTGCCATACGTTCAACCGATCACTTAGGTTATAGGCTTGTAGAAAGTGATATTAAATTAGCTACCTTCTTTTAAAAAAGGTATACTCATATTTTGTATTATTTTTTAAAAAAAGTTTGTTTGTACATAATCCGTTGAGCATTTGCTCACTCAGGGACTATTATGAATTATGTATATATTTTTCAATAATATTAAGAGAAAAGTTAGAAATTATAAAGAATGCTTTAAATAATAGATAAGTCGATTAATGGCAAAATAAGAGTGAAATAATGTATAAATAAAAATATAAATTTCCTTATATATTAATTCTAAATTAATACAATAATACTGTTTTGCGAAACTATGGTGAAAAGGAAAGACATTGCCAATCCTTTAAAAGAAACATAATGGGTTGGAGCTATGTCTAAAATATACATGATACACACGTATAATTACATAAATATACAAATGTATAAATACCTCCACATAAACACACACACACACATATATATATATATATATTACACTAGAGAGAGAGAATAAATTATATCACTTGTGTTAAACACAACAGGCTGTAACAAAATGTTTACTACAAATGATATAAAATGAGAAAAGTCTAATTAGTAATATGAAATACAACATGTATATTTAAACGGTTTGATTATTAATGTATAATCTGTAATTTTTTTAAAAGTTTGACCACTCTGGTATTTTGGAAATATTTGTTGATGTGGCGTTATAGAGTAAGATCATGTTATTTAGTATTGAGTTAGTACCATATTTGTTTGAGCTAAAATACCTATGAGATAATTTTCTTGTATTTCTTGTGTTGTAACCAGAGCTTGAGTATTCCATAATGGATGTAGAATATATTGATTATCAGACAGGCATCCATGTTTATATATATATATATAAACATGGATGCCTGTCTGATAATCAATTTTTCGAGTGGCATTAATTCCAGATGTGTATACATCTCTAGAAAATTATATGTATTAAATGGCAAGAGATAAACGGATCTAATAATTATTCTAGTTTTAAAAGCTGACAATCTCTCTACTCTTGAATTTGATACATGACCCCAGATATTGTTCATATGAATTAAATGCGAGTGAACCATTGAGTAATAGAGACAAAGTTTAATGGAATGTTTTATAGATAAGTATACCTACTTATAGCTCCAGCGACTGGAATTAGTTTTTTTTAATAATATTTTTAATGTTTGTTCCTCATAACAGATGCTTGTCAATAGTTAAACACAGATATGTGATAAAAATCAACAAACTCAATCATTTCATTTCCCATAAATATTTATTATTTTCAAGAGGGTGGCCATTTGGTTTGGAAAATAAGTTTAGTTTAGTTTTTTTTAATGTTAATTGAGAGTTTGTTTGTATACATCCAGTCTAGAAAAGGAGAGATGTCAACTCTAATATTATTTAGTAAAATATTTTAAGTCTTCCTCTTCGTAATATAAAGATGTGTCATCTGCAAAAAGTTGTATGTGATCTTTCAGTGCAGTTTCCTGTATATAATTTGTGTACATTAAAAACAGAATGGGTCAAAGAACTTATCCTTGTGGAGCACCACATATAATTTGCTAAAACTCGCTAAAGTATTTGTAGCTTTTTTCATTTTTGATCAATACTCTTTGATATCTGGTATTTAAATAATATTTTGAACCATATTAACACAGTTTTATCTATTTAAAGAGCTTAAATTTATTGATAAGTATTTTAAGATTCACAGTATCAAACGCTTTAGTCAAATCAATAAACAGGTCTAGGCCAAGTTCCCCTTTACCATTAAGTTTTTAACCTTAATAATTAGAATCTGTAGTCACTGTTTGTGTATTAGAACCTCGAAAAAATAATTCAAATGTTTCAGGTGCGTCTGGAATCGCCTCTCCAACAGCTGCCCTCGCCACGACTCCACTACTGGAGCCGTGTCGTCCGCATACAGTGACAACTTAAATTCTGGGGATTTAGGAATGTCGTTCACATACAGACTGAAGAGTACCGGCCCCACAAGGGAAACCTGCGGCACTCCGTCCCGGATGTGTCTGACTTGGAAAGTGGCGTTCCCAAAGGTAGGGGAGAAGGTGCAGTGGGTTGGATAAGATTGTTCAACCTTATCTAGGTAGAAGTCAATGCCAGGGAGGGTAGTTTGAAAAAGAGACCTTCGTGCCAAACATGGTCGAAGGCCTTTGTCACGTCGAGAAAGACAGCACCAGTCAGTCTTTTGATGTTGAAGTTCCTCGTGACCTTCTCCAAGAACCGGATGAGTTAGTGAGAAGTAGTGTGTCCCACCCGAAATACGAACTGCTCACCCACCAAGATACCTCCTCGCGAACATGTCGGGTCCCTCTCGTCAGTATAAGTCGCTTGAAATACTTGTTTAAACAGTCGAGAAAGCTCATCGGCCGGTATAACAAAGCTAGGGCTGGGTGCTTGCCCGGTTTGAGAAAGCAGAAGACGTAGCCGTGATTCCAAAGCGCGGGGAAGTGACTCAGGAGCAGGATAATGTTGAATAACTCCACGAGGAAGCTAATTGCCTCCAAGGGCAGCTTTCTGAGGACAAGGTTTTGATACCATCGCGTCCAGAAGCCTTATTTAGTCTTATAGCGGCTAACGCCAGCGACATTTCTGTCACCTCCATAGGTTTAGGTGTATCCAAGGGTCTGCACGAGACCACACCGATACGTGTACAATGTGCACCGGGTCTGATGGGTCATCAGTCGGTATAAATTGTGCTTCTACGTGCTTAGCGAGAGCATCGGTCTTCTCCTAGCCGGAGTTGGCCATCCCCATCACGACCCTCAACAGGTGACATTGGTGTGTGGACGTGCATCAAGGTCTTCGTCATGTGCCACAGAGACCTGCACGCACAGGCTCTCAATCTTGTCTGTTCCGGTATTCATGGCCCATCTCGTAAACTGCATGGACTTTGCGGCTCTAGTTTGCTTTGTCTACCGGGTTCCTCGAGATTTACCAAGTCTTCCTCAGCCGATTTTTCTCCCGGACATGCCTGAGGATTAGAATCGGGTAAATAATCCTGTGACGCCCTTTTAGAATGGTGCCTCAGTGTCAAAGCTTCGAGCGATCCTTTGATGGTGGAAGTTATGAACTTCGTACCGCGATCGATTTCAGTTGCTGTTCTAAAGGTAGGGGTGGGTCCCAACCTCTCTCTCAACACATTCATGAATCTGTCCCAGTCGGAGCTTTTAAGGTAGTGTTTTTTGGAGGGGGGAGGTCTATGAAGGACACAGCGCGTCCCAGGCTCACAAGAACGGGATTGTGATCCAAGTCTAGCTCAGCTAGAGACTTCCCCACTAACCGCCTTCTGATCCTCTGGAGACAACGAGGTCAAGGACGTTTTGGAAACCAAGGTGATTGTAAGGGAAGTGGATGGGGGTGGGAGGGTCAGAAGTCACCAAGCCATGTAAATCTATGACATCATGGAGCTATACGACACGAATGCACATAATCCTAAAGCCCCA
The DNA here is from genome assembly GCA_902141385.1 of Timema californicum. NCBI lineage: Eukaryota > Metazoa > Arthropoda > Insecta > Phasmatodea > Timematidae > Timema > Timema californicum. The sequence continues at coordinate 8,744 of CABFOW010009468.1, read as the reverse complement.
TGAAGCGTGCTTAGTGTTGAATCCACATCTGATTAAAACAGGCATGGTACCTTGAAGCAGTACTTCCATGTCAGCCCTTGTTAACCTCTCCTGGTTGTTGTTAAACATTTTTGGAAGAGTGTTGGGAAGACCAGACAAGAAGTTAAACAATAATTAACATAGTTAGTTTTATTTAAGACAAAATCAAAAAAGATACATAATTAGAGCAAAGTATAAAAAAGGGAAACTTATGGTTTTATTCCGGTTGTGCATCTATGGTTCTTTCTGTGGTTATAGCTTTAAGCGCAAGCAACGATACAACTATGAAATCCTTAGTATGCATCTAAATTTAGGTTATAAAAGGCAAACATCAACGCGCCTCCAGATCGAAACAAAATAACATAACGTTGAACCAAAACTATATACAGAACCAGGCGTAAGGCCGAGTCTCTTCTCTAACACATAGGTGCCCCGTGCCCCAGTTTAACATAAAGAACTGAACAATTCCATAAACATTCAAATGTAAACAAGAAAGGGACGGGTGGTATGCCCGACACGCCGAGTACGCCAAAGCGTCTCCAAAAGGCAATACATTAAATTAAATACACGTAAAGTACGCATAACAAACCCAAACATTACTATCGTGATGAACTAAGTCTCGTACAAAGAGAGAAAGAATCCTAACTTCTACTAAATATTAGTCCTGAACAATAATTTAGCCAGATGTCCCCCAGTACGCCGAAAATTAAATTTAGAGTATAAAATAAATTACGGCCCTTAGTCGCCGTCCCCACCACGCTTAGTCGGTGGTATAATAAGCGACTATTCAAAAGCGCGAACACTATATATATATATACACTATTGTATTCACAGAGAGACGGGGCAAGGGAAGAAGGGGGTAAGATGATAGAACAAATATGACAGCAAATAAACGATTCTGGCAGCACCTAGAACATTCTCAGTCGTTCTACTGGTGGAAGTGATAGCTTTATCTGGCCACGTGGAACCTCATCGTTTCCGGCTGGCCACGGATCGAGTCCTGAGCAGACAGTTGGCAGGTTGACGGCGCGCAATTAGTTGTTTGTGTAGGAGAGTGGAGGTCAGAGCTTCGGTGTTCGCGTTGCTGATCATCATGGGTGTCGGTGAGTGTTGACCCATTTGTACGACGTTAACTTTTAACTTGTTACACTTGTAGCCCAGTCGAACCGGTGGTAGGGAGAGAAGTCGATGGAAATAAGATGCTCTGGGCTAGTAGAGGTCACCAGTTGGATAGCCGATGCTTGCATATGTTGGAGGGGAGGAAGCGAGATGATGTGATGGGCAAGGCACCTTTGGACCAGGGCCACCGTCCCACCACTTCCTACATTTACCACTCGGTTGCTACGACGACAGATAAACTCTGCTAACGAGACCCTCATGTGGAGTGCAAGTGGGTTTTCCCAACAGCATTACGTCGACACGATATTTGTCAAGAAATTTTCAAGCTCAGCCTTCTTCCTCGTGACACCGTTAGCATTACAGAGATCGACCGTGAGTTCCTTCATAACTGGTGGTCCTCTATTCAGGTGTACTGCCATAAGAGACCAGGTAGAGGATTATGTTCTCCATGACCAGGTGGCCACGATTACTCCTCGGAGATTCCTAGACATTCTTCAAGAGAGCCGATGAAAAGTACCATGGATCCAGTCCCGGAATGCCCTTGGATAGCTCAATGCAGTTTTTGAGTTTTATACTCTCATTCTCTGAGGTAGATGCGGGGAGTGGGTTGGGTGTAAGGGTGGCAGGGTTGAATGGGGATTGGTAAGAAAGGTTTGTATGGGTGCAAAAGGGTGGGGATAAAGGAGCATGGTGCGGGGGAGGGAGAGACGAGAGTTGGGATTGGGAGAGGAGTTGATATGGACGGGTCCTTAACCGACGGAGAAGAACCGGATGCCGCTGGTTCTGGTAAGGGGGCTTTAGCAGGTACCTCGGTCTGAGGTGAAGGGGTAGTCTCCCTGATAACACACTGGCAAAAGATCGCACCAGCGGCTATGGTGTTGGAGCTGTAGTCACAGTCACCTTCCTTACCGCAACGTACCCCGAGGGCTTGTGACCTTTACTCAGACTATCCATCCTCTCTTCTTGACCCTTAAAGGCCCACACAGTCTTTGCCGCCTGCAAGGACTTGTACGTGTCACAGACCCCCACGCTGAATAGTGGGCTCCTGAGGAGTGCAGGCACTTCGGGGGGGATCGTACCTCATCCGGGTACCCAACCATCTCGTGGTCACCACCAAAGAACCCACACCTATGGTCAGCACGACAATCCCACCACATATGTCCAAACCGGAAACAGCTCTTGCACTGAACTGAGCTGCTGTGAGACTTGTACTTCTTCATTTTGGCACGGAGCCCACACAGGACTGATATGGAGTGGAGCCTTGTGGTATGCTCCTCGGGAGTCAGAGAGAAATTTAAGTTCGGCAACCGTTACCTTTCTCTGGTCCTCTGATCCCGTTTCCACTAGGAGAGCATCTGGGCGATGCATTTCACGGGAAAACTCATCTCCGCCAGCTCTTTCTGGATGCCTACTGGGTTTGTCCGAGTCAGGAGTCCCTTCACCACGACCCTGACCAGTCACTCCCATTCCGGCTCGTAGGACCAATTTTGGATCCCCAAGCAAGCAAGAACTTCTGTAGGGTGCAGTAAAATTCCTTCGACCCGCACTGGAGACACACTCGATTACCCAACTGCCTGACCACCTCCATAGGCTATAGAACCCTGGATTGGATGGCCCTCGCCACATTAGAGTAGTCCTCCACATCACACAAGATGATGGGAGAGATTTTCCCCTAGGCTTTGTGAGCCAGCCCAGAACCACTAGTACCAGGCTGGGGTGAGGTATGGCTTGCATTGTTACCCTTAGCTTTCCATTGCTTCCCACCTTTGCCCAACGCTCACGCACCCTGGCCCGGTCCACCATTAACCTAATTCTCATCACCAGAGCTACCACCTAAATAGTGAGGGTTACCTCTCTGTAGCTTACTGGTTTTGACGGTCTTACCCCTCGGTGGAGTCTTACGGTCTGAAATCACTCAGACTCATAATCGAACCCTTGGCTCGACTCATCATGCATTAACAGGAGGTCTAGTTCTGAAGACAGTCCATCCACAGAATCACAAGAGCTGTCACTCACGCAAAACGTGTGACCAGCGCGTCTCATTTCCATCTACTTTCCTCCCTACCACCGGTTCTACCAGGCTACGGGGGCTGACATGGAGGTGCTGCTTAGAGGTACCACGCCCGGTTTAATCGGTGGTGACTTCAATGCTAAGCAACCTTAATGGAGCTCTAGGATTATGTGCGCTCGTGGCGGATTGCTCCGCGACGTCATAGATCTACACAGTCTGGTGGCTTCTGGCCCTCCCACTCCTACCCACTTTCCCTTGGCGGGAGGTGTCGGAGTTGATGCAAGTTTTTGAGGCCCTTGCCATTACGCCCAAGTCAGTGCTGCTTGCAGTAGTTTTACCAGTGAAAACAACTGGGCTCCTCGTGTTCAGGGCTTCCGATTGCACAATTAGGTTTCCACCCATCGTGCTTGCGGGAGCTTTTGCCATTCTTCCCGATTGGCGGGTTATCGGCCCTGAAAAGAGCCTCCATTTCAAACAAGTCTTGCAGTCACAGTTCAATCAAATCTCATCAGATCATTCGACATTAACATGGTCTGATGCTCCCAGAAGGGAAGCACGAGAGCAAGTTCCAATACGTACCGACCAATTGGTCACACCGTGTGGTTTCGGAATCTAAGGATGGGTTGTCACGTTTCGTGAAGTTCTGGAACAAAGAAAATCATATTATTAATATTGATGGGGGAAAACGGAAAGTATATTGGGGAGCTGAATAAGGGTTTTTAGTGATATGTGCGGAAACACTACTCTATAGGGTGCTGGGTAGAGCCTTCCAAACCACTGTTGACACATATCGCTTATCCGAGCAGGACTTTGGGACGTCGAGAAAGACAACACCAGTCAGCCTGTTGATGTTTAAGTTCCTCGTGACCTGCTCCACGAGGCAGATGAGTTGGTGAGACGTAGCCTTTTCCGCCCGAAAGCCGAACTGCTCGTCCACCAAGATGCCCACCTTGCGAACTTGTAGGGTCAGTCTCGTCAGTAGTAATCTCTCGAACAACTTGCCCAGACAGTTGAGCAAGCTGAACGGTCGGTTGGACGAGACTAGGGCCGGGTCCTTACCCGGCTTATGAAAGCAGAAGACGTTAGAGTGCGTCTAGAGCTCGGGGAAGTGACTCAGGAACAGGACGGCGTTGAATAACTCCACGAGGATGTTAATCGCCTCCAAGGTCAGATTTCTGAGGACTACGTTATTGATATTGTCAGGTCCAGGGGCTTCGTTCAGTCTTAGAGCGGCTATCGCTCGCGCGATTTATGTCACCTCCTTGGGTTCAGGTTCATTCAAGGGTCTGTACGAGACCACACCGATGACTTGAGCCACGTGCGCAACGTGCACCGTGTCTGACGGGTTCAGTCAGTTCAAATTGCGCATATAAGTGCTCAGCGAGATCATCGGCCTTCTTCTGGTTGGTGTTGACCACCCCGTTGCGACCCACAATAGGCGGCCTTGGTGTGAACCCGCATACAGTTCCTAGTCATTCACCGCAGAGACCTGTCCTGCACGCACAGGCTTTCAAGCTTGTCCTCCCGGACACTGTTCCGGTATTCTCGGACCATCTTCCGAACCACATGAACTTTGCGGGTCCAATTGGCTTTGTCTACCGTGTCCCTCGAGAGTTGCCAAGCCTTCCTCAACAGTTTTTTTTCTCCCGGACGTGCCTGAGGATAGAATCGGGCAAATAAGCCTGTGGCACCCTCTTAGGATGGTGCCTCAACGTCGAAGCTTCGAGCGACCCCTTGATGGCGGAAGTTATGAGCTCCGCACCACGATCGATTTCTGCTGCTGTTCGAAAAGTAGGGGTGAGTCCCAACCTCTCTCTCAACACATTCGTAAACCTGTCCCAGTCAGTGCACTTTAGGTCTGGTTTTTCCGGGGGGAGGGGGTCTATAAAGGACACCGTGGGTCCCAGGTTCACAAGAACTGGGTTGTAATCCTAGTCTAGCTCAGCTAGAGACTTCCCCACTAACCACCTTCTGATCCCTCTGGAGACAACGAAGTCTAGGACGCCCGAGAAACCAATGGGATTGAGAGGAAAGTTGGTAGGAGTGGGAGGGCCAGAAGCCACCAGACTGTGTAGATCTATGACTGTCGCGGAGCAATCCGCCACGAGCGCACATAATCCTAGAGCTCCATTAAGGTTGCTTAGCATTGAAGTCACCACCGATTAAAACAGGCGTGGTACCTCTAAGCAACACCTCCATGTCAGCCCCCGTAGCCTGGTTGAACCGGTGGTAGGGAGGAAAGTAGATGGAAATGAGACGCGCTGGGCCGGTAGAGGTCACTAGTTGGATAGCTGATGCTTCCATGTGTTGGAGGGGAGAAAGTGAGATGACGTGATGGTCAAGGCCCCTTCCCCACGGACCAGGGCCGTCGTCCCACCCCTTACCACATCGCCCGCTCGTTCACTACGATGGCAGATAAACTCTGCTAACGAGAACCTTATTTTGGAGCGAAAGTGGGTTTCTCCCAACTACATTACACTTACACGATGCTTTGCCAGGAAACTTTCAAGCTCAGCCTTCTTCCACACAACTCCGTTGGCGTTCCAGAGTGCGGCCGTGAGCTCCTTCAGTACTCGTAGTCCTTTATTCGGGTGTACTGCCATGAGATACCAGGTAGAGGATGATTTGCTCCATGACCAGGTGGCGACGGTTACTCCTCGGAGACTCCTGGACCTTCCTCAGGAGACTCGATTAAATGTCCCATGGGTCCAGGAGTTCCTTCAACTCGACCCTGACCAGTCGCTCCCTTATCAACTCGTAGGACCAATGCTGGATCCCCAAGCTCAGCAAGAACTTCTGGAGGGCGCGTTAATCTTCCTCCAACCCGCACTGAAGACGCACTCGGTCCCCCGGCTGTCTGACCGCTTCAACAGGCTCTCGAACCTTGGACCGGATGGCCCTTGCCAACTTGGATTAGTCCTCTAAATCACACAATATGATGGGAGGGATCTTACCCTTTGCTCTACCAGCCACTGCAGAGACACTAGTACTAGGCTGGGGTGAGGCACGGCTTTCATTACTACCCGTAGATTTTCCACCACTTCTCACCTTTACCCAGCGCCAGCGTAACCTGGGTGCCTCGCTCTCATCACCAGAGCTGCCGCCTTAATGGTTAGGGTTGCCAACCTTCCCCCTTCGGTGGTATCTTACGTTATGAACTCATCAGACTCATCATCAGACCCCTGGCTAGTCTCGTCACGCATCAACGGGAGGTCTGGTTCTGAAGACTGTCCCTCTACATCCACGACATCGCACGAGCTGTCAACACGCGCGAAGCGTGCGACCCGGTCTTCCTAGTCTGAAGAAAATTCAGCCGGGCGTTTCTTATCTAGCGACACCCCTGCGTGGGAGGTGTTGGAGTTGAACGGGGTTTGAGACCCTTGCATTAGCGCTTGCGTCGGTGCCGCTTACAGCGGTCTTTACTGGCGAAGGACAGCTAGGCTCCCCCTGGTCAGGGTTTCCGTTGGCACCATTAGGTTTCCAACTTTCGTGCTGGCGGGAACTTTCGCCATCCTTCCCGGTTTATGGGCTGTTGGCCCTTAAAAGGGCCTCTAGCACTTTTTGACCATCAGGGCACGCTCACCTCTTTTAATTGGAGGGGCCCCCCTGGACTTGCCCGCATCTGCATTGCTCTGGCGCTTTGAAGGGGGCCGGCACTGTCCAGTGAGCCGAGGCCCAAGGGTGTACTACCGGATGCCGGTGCAGCTCCGGTAGCTGTAGGGTCCCCGCTGGCTTCACCTTGGCAGACTGCGCCCACCTCGCCGGTAGTTGGTGAGGTCACGCTGGCCGTTATGTTGGCCCTAGAAAGGGCCGATTCACCAAACGAAAGTGAGTCTTGCTGGGTGCGGTAAGCGACACGCTCACCTCCAGTATTTTGAGGAGCTCCACTGCCTTCACCCACTAGGTTGTATCTTGCGCCCACCTCCCAGTAAATTGGGGAGTCACGCCAGTCTTGTTGGCCCTAGAAAGGGCCGATTTGTCACCCGAGGGCTAATCCCGTTCCCCTCGGTCAGTGGCACGCTCGTCTCCAGGAATTGGAGCAGTCCCACTGGCTTCGGTAGTGACCGCAAGAGGGCAACTGCCGTTGAAGCTCCCACCTTCAGGCTTGTGACTGAGTATTTGCCACCCGACACGAGCTCCTTCCTGACCGGAGGAGACTTCAGTCCCCACGAGCGGAAACTTTCAACTCCTCCAGAAAGGACCACCAGCACAAACTTGCCATTGACGGTGGATCCCTCGCCGCTCACCGCCAACTTCTTTCAGACCGGGACCGGTCGCTTCCCGGGTCCGGGATTCTTCCTCGCCTCATCCGGAAGTCTTCTCCAACCCCGACGTCAACACCTTTCTTCTCCTTAACTGCAGGCCCCATTCCAACCGTAGACTAGACGATGCCAAGTACGCTCCGAAAGCAAAGAACAAGTAAGGGAGGCAGGACGACACCTTGCACACCCATCTGTGCGTGAATTGGAATGTTGGAGATGTATATATTGTACTGGTTTGGTGATAGTGAAGAACCTTGAGGCACCCCTGCTTTTATGTCGTGTGTGTTGGATTTGGCACCCTCCATAACTACCTGGAACCTTCTCCGTGTAAGGAAACTGGCGACTGTATGAATGATCCATTGGGGGTAACCAAGTTTTATTAATTTTTGTATTAGGCATATATGCCAAACTTTGTCAAAAGCTTTTTATACATCTAAGAATATCGATACTATTGACTTTTTCTCTGAGAAAGCTTCTTTTGCGTCTTCGATTAAATTTAGTATTAGGTATATAGTGGAGTGTTTTTCCCTAAATCCAAATTGTATTTTTGGGATGATATTTCGGGTTTCACTAAAGTGGTTTAATCCTTTTAAAATTAATTTTTCATACACTTTGGTAAGAGAGGTGAGGAGACTTATTGGCCGTCTGTTTTGAGGAAACATTGGGTCCTTTCCCGGTTTTGGGAGTGTTATCCCTATAGCCAGTTTCCATACGTCGGGGAAGTGCCACAGTGATAGTAGGGCGTTGAGTATGTGTAGTAACGTAAGTGTGGCTTTGGGTGGAAATTGCTGAATTGTCTCGTTTGGCATTCGGTCGTGGCCTAGTGCTTTCTGTATTGGGATTTGTTTAATTGTGTGGTTTAACTCGTCTAATGTTATTGGGTCTGCCTGTGAGTGATCGATCGATCGATCGAGTCATCATCGAGTGGATCAGTGATTCTTCTCTGAGATATCGAACCACCCGGTCGTGAATCGAGCTGCCTTTTTTAAGGCAAACAAAAAGAGCAAGTCGTAGAGCATCAGTTCTTAGATCAGTTCTCCACGCGTTTTTCAACGCGAAGGGAGTTCATTTGGCGTCTGACCCACACCCTCCGGGGAATCCTCACAAAACACATAATAAACCCTAGACAGACGTACCGGTGTTATTTGCTTTGGTGGTAACCCAATGGTGTCAACAAGCCACAGCAAGGTGTGAAGCGGGACCGGCTGCGAAGCAATACCTCGCAGTCGGAGTCTGTCGTGCGGGACACCAGACAACATACAAAGCCCACCACCACTGCAAGGAGGAGGGTATCTTAGCCCTTCCACACTGGGCACTAGCCTGCCCTTTTCAGG
>CABFOW010009467.1:0-13793 GCA_902141385.1 Timema californicum | reverse complement strand
TGTCATCTAATGCCGCTATGCTCATGACAGATCTTCAACAACTGTTAATATCACCATGTGGAGAAAATTAAACTATGTGCCTCTATGTTGGCCAAAAAAAGGTTTTGCGACCAAAAAAAACCTTGCAAAAACACTTGCATTTTCTTTCTTTCCCTTCATCCCCACCTTAAAATAAGGATAGTCCGTAAGGGTGGTGAGTCACGATTTGTAAAAATAGCAAAGGTAGCTCTCGGTTCCAGCCGCAGAGCCGTGGGATGTTCGGGTAGGATCAGAGCAAGCAGGGGCCGTTTCAGTTTCACCCTTTAGTTTAGTTCATTTGAAACTGATTTTAGAAACTGACACCTCGCGTAGTACAGCATGTAGTATAGGCCCAGTGTTTGTATGCCCGCACTGGTGGACACGCGGTCAGGCTCATTTATTTTGGTTTCCTGGTAACGGGGAAGTCAGGATTCTAATTCCGGGAAGGTGTAAGGCCTACATGAGGGTGTTTTATCTTAAATGCTTTACTACTTTCTCTCTACGTAAACGCGGGCACATTTAATCTAAATTCTATATTCCTCATCCCTACCACATTAGCATAAAAAAAATGTATAGCCTATATAATATATAGTGAGTGTGTGTATAACCCAATCGAGTAGTGAGTCGGAAACCTTAGCTCAAGTCGGTAGCGTGTCTTTCTACCTAACTAAGGGACCCGGGTTTGATTCCTAGCATGTCCGAAATATGTATCTTTGGTAAAATGTGGATTTTCTCTTTCCCAGAAATGAATTAACCTCCGGGGTTGATTGTTGTGACTGTTATAGATTTAAGTTAGTTTATAATTCGTGTGCTGATATAATCGGTTCAGAAAGTGCACATTGAATAACTTACCTCACATAAGAATAAACTAGAAAAATTCCCCCGCATCTTATTAAATTACGCTAATGTGATAAGGATTAGTAAAATATAATTTAGAAGAAATGTGCCCACATTTACGTATAGATAAAGTGGTAAATCATATAAATATATTATAGCCCACGGTGTTTTTTTATACATATAATATTATATACTGTTCATAAAATGCCGAAGCCTCAACCTACGAGGTCATTCATTCCCCCGTCCCCTCAGAAGAGAATTAAAACGCAGGAAGAAGACAAAAAGTGTTATTCGAGATAAGTGGGGCTTTAGAAAGGTACTTTGGCGTCCGCCCGAGGAAGAATTCTCATGCAAATGAGGTGGAGGTGGCCCTAGCGAGCTACACGGGAACTAACCGGAATGAATGGCTTCATTACGCGCTGGGGACGAGACAGTGGCTACGCCGAGCAGCTCCTTTTTTTTACTATTATTATTCAGAGAAGCTCTTTTAACTTTTGGTGAGTTTTATCCTTGGTGGCCTAAGCCTTGGCTCAGTCGCTAGGGCCATGCTCACTGATCCAGGAAGATGGGGGTGGGGCGGAAATGTATGAATATGTAAATTTAAGTCAAGGTACACTGTTATTATGAAGTGGTATCCATTTGGCTACTACAGCGAATGTACTACCCCTGGATTGACACGAGCACAGGTTCAGGGTCAAATAGTCCCAATCAAGCCACCAGTGACTAATAAGAGTACCCTGCGTGCTGTTTACTTCCCTTGGTTACTAATTTAACACCTTATTAGCAGATGATTAACCTGCGCCCCTCAATCAAGGTAAGGAGACAAAGCTGGACCACCGGGATCCATATTAGAGCTCCTTTTGGACTGCCCTTGCTAAGTTTAACTAAGCATTGTTAGTAGAGTAGCTAAAGCGGGGTGGAGAAGGGGGGGAGGAGTGGTCCACCCCGGGCGGCACTTTTGGTCTACTGCAACGTAAAGTTTCTACTCTACCAGGGTATTAAGCTACAAGGTTTCAGACGCAATTTCATTATTTACTACTAAAAGAAATAAAATGTAAATACATAAAACACATTTCCCTATAATTCAAATTCTTATGAATAAAACAATAAAACTCAACTTTGATTTCTTAAAATATATATATATATATATATATATATAGAGAGAGAGAGAGAGAGAGAGAGAGAGAGAGAGAGAGAGAATGTGGTGGAAACTCAATTCTAAAATATTCAAGCAGGAATCCAGCGAAGACCACGTTCGGGCTTTCACACAATGGCAGGAGTTGGAAATTAAATCTGACATGGAGCAACAATTGACAAAAAGGAACAAAAAGAAACAAAAAGAGGTTAAAAACGAACTGAAGGGGAATACTTTCAAGATTGTTGGATATGATTAAATTCCTAGCTAAACAGAATTTAGCCTTACGGAATCATCGAGAAGCAATTTATTAGACTTATGCTGACTCTGAATCAACGGGAAATAGAGGATTTTTTTAGAATAGTTCATTTGTTGGTGGAATACAATCCAGGGCTACGTGAATATGTTCTAAAAATCAAGCTGGGGAAAAAGTTTGCTAAATCCTATATGTCACCTACTATTCAGAACGCGCTTATAGAAATTTTGTGAGGAAAAGTAAGAAGCAAAGTTATCGAGCTAGTAAAATAATCCAAATACTTTTCTAAGATATTCGAGAGCACACCTGGTATTTCTCATAAGGATCTAACGAGACAAGTTTTGCGCTACGTATGATCGATGGAAATAAGGTGAAGGTATTAGAATCATTTGTTGATTTCATTGAAACAAAAGCCAAAAATTAGAAAACGATAGAATTGGTATTCAAAATTGTAAAGGAAAAGCATATGGTAATGCTGATTTTGATGGTTGGTTAACATACTGGCGTTCAGAGATGTATCAAGGAACTTGATAGAAAAGGAGAATTTGTCACAAGTAAAGATAACACGCTGAATTTGGAGAGTATTTATGCAGCTTCTGTTACGTTTTTTAGGAACTGTGGTGAGTTTGTTCACGTTTTTTCTTCCATGACCCATAGCTTGGATAGTTTGATTACAGTCCCTGGTCAAAGTGTCAAGCGTTGTAGTAGAAACTCGGTGGATTGCTATAGGGGAAGCTGTGTCTATTGTAATTATATATATTCGAAAATCTTAAGTGCTTTAGAACAGTTAGCTTGTGCTATAGAAATTACCAGTGGTGCCTGGTGCGTTACAATCGTTTCTCTTTCTGTGCTTTCTTGGCCTGTGGAAATCCGTCCTTCTAGGAATTAACTACTCATAGGCCTGCCTCCAAACCAAATAACTGAACGTACATTAATGTGATACAAAACTCGAAGCTTTTAAATTACTTTTAACTGAAAATAAGGTCGAACTAGTTATCAATTCAATAGCCAATGCCAAATATATTTGTGATGATCTTGTCATAATCATGGAACGTCTGCGTCGTTGTAGAAAGAAAAAAAAACTGATGGCTGGTGAAATATCACGAGATGCTGAACTGACATACATAACTAAGTTGAGGAGAGAAATGATTTCTTCGCTGAACAAAGTGATCCAAGAAATTACTCTCAGATTTTAACAGCTTCGTATTCTTGCTGAGAAATATGCCTTTCTCACTCCGTCAAATCTTTTGATTTTATACGAGTGTCAACTAAATAATAACTATCGGTACTATGACATTTATAAGAGAGGGGTCCTAAATTTAAGGACTTTTCAAGACTTTTAAAGGACCAAAACTGTTATTTCTCGTACTGCCAAAAGCTAAAAACGTCAATAAAAAAATGTATAAACCGTACCAAATTTTTAATAGATGGGAAACAATAACTTTTCACCAAATTTAATGAATAGATAGGACTATAAAAATATAAATCTAACTTTGTTGTTACTTACTTCACTCTCCTTGGTTTATTGGTTGGTGCAGTCATTCTAGATTCAGTATTCCACAAGATGAGTATGGAGTTCATAATTTAATGTTTTCTGCTGGCATATGCTTTTCATTTACGGTATTTTATATACAGGAGTCCAAGCATGAATGTTTGTACTAACAATAATTAAAGTCTCAAGTTTTTTTTATAGGTACTATAATCAGCAAACCGAGTAACAAACAATTTAAACAAACAAAAAATATCGGGCCAAATAGCATTGAAATGTTTTTATATCCACTTAACCTATCAGAGAGCTGCTCGGGTAGTAAGACGCGGTGCTAATAATAATAAAAAAAGATAGCTGCTTGTTAATGTCAGCCAGTGCAGCAGTTTTTTTTCTCTTGCTGTTCTTCTGAAACTGTTAAGACTTCGACACAAATGTTAGATTTCCTGTTGTTTCTGATTGCTCTGACAGTCTATCAACAGATTTGTTAAGTGTGTCTACATCAGCCTGAAGACTTTTGTTTTTTTGCTTTGAGTTCATCTATTTCTTCTGTGAAACTTTTCCTTTTTGTATTCTTCTGTGCAATTTCTTTCCCTCTTCGATTCGCCTCCAAATAACTTTGCCACTTTTGTCGTGCATCCAGCAACTGAGATAACCATGTCTTTGGTGATTTCAATATTAGTAACACCACCAACTGATGCAATTTGTTGACAAATTATTCCCTGTGCAATGAGTGTGCGCTGTTGCTTATTTTCCACTTCTATTTGCTTATTTAAAAAAAACTCTTTCAATTGCTGCTTGACCATGTGATAGAATAAGTACCATTTTCATCACACACCACAATCTGTCATATTTTGTTCTAGGTTTTGCACAAGCACATAACAAACAGTGACTCCAAACAGTTTGTCCCAGGCTTAAAATTTTGAAATTCAGAAGAAAAGCCAAACTCTGCAATAAATTGTTTATATGATGAAATTAATGCATTACAATCAGTTTCCTGAAGTCTTTTAACCTCTACTAGTATCTTAAGCACTGACACAAACTTGGTTGCACAGTTAGTATCCGCATTAATATCTCAAGAATCCATACAACTAAGGTTTCTCACAATTGAGTACTGTAATGGGCACTTATGCAAGATTTTCTTAACTGTTTCGATAAGAAAATCACGACATTCCATTCTCACTTGAAGAACATCCTTTTATTTAACAATTTTTTTTTGTGGAGCAAATTCTTGACTGTTTTCTGCAGCGAATCTCAAGTTTATTTTGGTCATTGGCAGCTAGTTTTCTTTTTTCCCTACTTTAACTTTAACCCGATTGTTACTGGTAGTTGCTTTATTTATTTCATTTTCTTTTATGAATCTCTCCATTAAGTTTCTAAGCATTTTCAACATGTCTCTTTGGCGTATCAGTTTGGTACATTGTCAAAAAAGGTTCTACTTGTTATGCAATTGACTTAAATATTAATAGCTTTATAGGAGTCAATGCATCACTGGTCGCTTCTTTCACAACTGTAAAGGATTTGGTGTTTGGATTGGGAAGTTTCTTGTCAGTAACTAACTGCACATATTTAGTTACATGAGGCCACATTTAAAGAGCGCGTGTTACAACAGTTGAATTTTCAACCCATCTTATGGCACAATTTTTTTGGGGGAAAAACACTGCTATCAGTTACTTCAATATAATCTTCTCTTCTCACTGGTGTGTCCTTAAATAAGTAATAGAGGCTAGATAAAACTCGCTCCACATCCCAGGTTGATGATAATGAGCCATGCTTAAAAACACCATGAATGATATGAAGCCCACAACTACCGGTATGAATTACTGCCATGTTTGTTGTCTCTCTTAAATTGATCACACACCCGGTCATAAAATTTCCAATTGACATCTGGACCATCCATGGATAGTTGCAGTAGAGACTGTTTCGGAAGACCAATTTTAGAACTCAACTTATCAAATGAAGTGAACATATCTTCTGCAGTAGCATGGCCCAGAAAATCTGAATAGATGTAACAAGAGTGCATTTTACCTGTTTCCTAGTGGCGATTATGGTAATCTAACTGCTTCTCCTGAAGCTTTCTGTTGAGGCTTTCATTGAATAACTAAACAAATGAATCTTGTTTCTTAAGCTTCTCCATGAGTGCAGACTGAAAATAAGGAGCCATGCCAAAACAACATATATATATATATATATACACGCACATTTTGTTTCTCCCAATGAAAAACTTTTTGCAATTCCACTGTCAAAAAACCTTTTAAATAATAGTCTGATATCTTCACATGATTTGTATGAATAGAGACTGCTGCATACTTTCAAGGCCCAAATAATTTCGGCCTTTAGAGTTTCCTGTACAGTTAAGAAGGAGCTTACTATCTTCTGTCCTTGTGGTAGTGGTTCTGAATCAGGAGCCGCAAAACTCGAAGATTTCTTTGGTTGTGTAGCACCGAGAAAATAGTGAATTCCTAAAGGTTTTTTTTACTTTACTATCTGCTGTCCTTGTGGTAGTGGTTCTGAATCAGGAGCCGCAAAACTCGAAGATTTCTCTGATTGTGTAGCACCGAGAAAATAGTGAATTCCTAAAGGTTTTTTTTTTTACATGCAAGACTACAATGTTTTTTTCCCATTCATGAGACTTGTTAAAGCAGACACCCCCATTTTGGCAATGTCAAATACTGAAGAGTATATGCTACATCTGGCTTTGTTCCTGTCTGGCACTTTTATAAGCCATTTATTATTCTTATTAGCACCGCGTCTTACTACCCATTCGGGTTATAAGCACTTACGCTAATGTGTAATGGTAGGGTGATTGCGAGATGAAATGAAGGACCTACAGTTTAACGTGGAATCCGAACTACGGTGGAGGCCTGGCATTCCCCACATTCACAAGATGTCTTGTCAGAGGGCCATTTATTAAATTTGGGGTTATGAAACCACAAATCATTGAAAGTACAATTACCCGGCATATTGGCACGTAAATAAAAACAAAACAAAAGGCGATATCCTGCCTTTACGTAACACACGGTATTAAAAGATACAAAAAAAATTCCATTCAAGAATAATGAAACAACGGTTTATTTATTCATGGCAGATTACTTGCTATCACACTTTAATAAAACTTTCGTGTGGAAATAAACACAGCGGTAAAGAAGCAAACTGAACCAGCACTTAAGGATTCCCATAGAGATAAAACGCATTAAGATAAAACAAACTACACAGCTACCATCTAAACACATAATTTCACGGGATAGTGTTTATTACAAACACCAAAATGGCACAACCATTGATAATAGAGTTATAGAATGGCAACTCCATGTAGTATTACTAGAACAGGAATTTGAGCGCTAAGGCGGTTTAAAGATGAACTGTAATTATAGGTACTTAAAGTGTTAATAGGTAGTCGCAAAACTTCAAAGAATTATTAAAAATGATGGTTTTAAAGCAACTTATAAAAAAATGGCAAATGCACAAGAATTGAGTTTTTAAATATAGGAAATTAGAGAAAACATTGTATTTCATCGGCAGTAGCGCTAATGTGTTTGCCAGAGAAGTTAACGCTGTTTCCCCTTACCCCTATAGAGATCCCAACCCATGGGCTGATGCCGCGATAAGATAACAAATAAAACAAAAGAAACGGGAAGAGTAGCGGAGAGTAAAGTAAACAGTAGACAACAGCTAACGCTTGATCAAAGAGAATGCGCTAAATATTTCATGTCCCAGTGCATCTTAAATCACGGTCTTTACAGCCATTCTTCCCAACCATTTCAAAAATAAATATTGAAACCTGGAAATTCCAGGACTTTTCAAGGCCCAGAGTGATTTAAGAACTTTTCCAGGCCTTGACCAGACACACATTAAATGCCAGGTCTTTCTAGGACCCTGAAAAAGACTTCAGGTTGTTGCTGCTACGCAGGACGAAACAGGGACGTTAAAGGAATATTCCCTTGAACTCTTGCAATGTATTAAAAAAAAAATTCTAGTTTCAAATTGATCAAGAATTATTTAAGATGTATAACGAGTACCTTAGGGTTAAGAAATCTTGCCATATTTTCTATAGAATAGCAACTAACAGACGAAATAGACTTCAATAGTATCATCGACATTTTTTCTAACAGAAAAGCAAGAAAAATAATATTGTAGAGTGTTGTAATTAAATTGTTCACCACTTCAGAAATAAACAAGGTGTCTTATTTTTTCACCCCTTATACGTCGTTTTGACTTTTGTTGAAGTTTGTTGTGTATTGAGAGGGGCGGCAAACTCAGGAAACACCCCGGGTGGCACCAACTCTAGCTACGCCACTGGGCACTGTATTTTATTTTTATTTAATTAGTGTGTACGCTTTAATGTGATTGTGATGGTTTATCATACATGTATCTCTAGTTACAAAGGTGTGATATATAGACCCTACTTCTTTGGATCCAAACAGTTTTTGGCAAATTTGATAAATACTTCTCTAGATCCAAAGAGTATTTGTCATAGTTAATATAACATATTTTCCTTGATCCGAAAAGGTAAATATTCCACTAAAATCTGATGACAATATTAAGGTGATCACCGCTTACATTCTCTACACGAGAAGTTCACATGCGGACCCGAACGGGAATCAAAATCGACCCTCAAGAAATGGTTGGGGTTGGATGTTCTCGACCACAAGCTGAGGCCGGAAAGAAGTGCCCAGCTCTTGACGCCGAAGGTCAGTGGCCGGACCGAGAGTTTCTGCCTTGGCACGCTGACCTACTCGGCCAGTAATACTCGAGGTTCCCTATGCATGCAGGCACTTACATTGCTACAGATGTAATAATCAGGATAACAAAATATTGTCATTAGTGCATTGTGGTCGTATTTTTCTCTTATAGCTTTCACGCATCTGCTGGCATCCTTTCTCCTAAAGTCTATCATACTCGTCCCTTCCTTTTTTTTTACATCCATTAATGTTTACAGCCTATAGTCCGGGCCAGTATTTTGTTCAAGGTATATATTTTCCGCTACTGCCTTGCTAGGCCGGTCGTAGCTTCATATGCCTTAGAAATTAACTTAAGACTAGGACAGGCTCAACATCCAATCCCCAGCCGTTAATTTATCAACGTGAAAGGGTAAACCCTTATTTCATAAATTGTAATTGTTACGACCATGCCGGGAATCGAACCCGGAACCCTTAGCTCAGTGGACAGACACGCTACCGACCGAGCTAAGGTGTCGGATTCGTCCCTACCCTATTAGTGCAAATATGGGTTTGTCCATAAATTACGTAAGCATAATATCGGGTAATGGGGGGCGGGGTGGGAGAAGGGAGGTGTAGTACTTGGTGGGACAAATCGAAACGAGGGGGTAGGGGGACTGACGTCACATCACAACTAATCAGATTATGAAAGTAGAACAATTTGGATCTGTCAGTATCACATCTAGCCTTCTGATCCGAGGGTCCAAGATTCAATTCCTGGTCGGGCGAGAAGTTTTTGGAGATAAGGTCCATTTTCATTTACAAAATGATAAATTGCCAGTGGTATGTCTGGTCGTCGTGTTTTCTCTAGAGAAATAAATGTGAGATGCTAATCGTGGGCTCACCAACATAATCCTCCTTCCCTTGACACCTGAGGAGGGGAAACTTGCGTGAAACCCCCAGATCGATAGCGCTAATTAAGCTGACTGAGGGTATTGGTGAGGGGTACAGGGTAGAAGAGCCAACGTCTCTCTCTCTTTCACTAGAAGACCCCCTGATCTGCTGCTAGAGAGGTTACAACACACCGAGATAATTTAAATTTTCCATTCTTACAGTTTTATCCAAAATAATACTAGTGAAAAGAGGTGTATAGGAAATAAAGATATATACGAGGGGTGGTAAATTTTCTGACCTTAGATTCACATTAAAATCTTAGTTAGGCCTATATAGAGCCACAGTCTCATAAAAAAAATGGGGGGAAGTGGGGTGGCGGATGTGAATGGATTGGTACAAGAATCAGGTTGTTTCACTTGTACTTTTTCTTAGCAAATTAACTAAAATAACAATAGCTAGAAGGTAATCACATTAAAAATATTTGTTTTTGAAGGACTAAGCCTTAAGGTGTATCAACAGTAACTTCCTTTTTTTAAAAATGCGGTTTAGTCAGACCTAAAGAGGTAGTTGGTGAAGTTTTAATTATATAACTTCTAGAATAATATCCGTTTAAAAATCAACGGCTTCATTTCTGGTCGTGAAATGTTTTTATTGGCATTTGTCTGACAATGATAGCGACTGTAAATAATGTTTAGTGACCCTCAAAATCTGGGCGGCACATTTCAATTAAAGACTATAGAAGATCAAATATTTACACCAACGAAAGTGTGAAACTGTTCCTCGATTGAATATTTCACTATAAACAACATTTCTTGTGTCTATTTTTTCGTTGTTTTTTTAGTAAATGCCCCTGTTCCTCAACATCTCCTAAGGAAAATTTTAATTTATCTCTCTGGAAATTATTTCTCATCTTCCTAGGTCTTCTAGGCCTTGAGATTTACTTTGTTTTTTTGGTTATCACACCATTTTGAGGGTCCCCATGTGAATATTTAGTCACCAAGTATCCCTGCTCCCTTTTTGTTTAGGTATTTGCTGCCTAAGAATTTTCAGCATCCTTGGTCATTTGGGCTTCGAGAATTTTTCAACTTTGTTTTTTTAGAAACCTCGCTATTTTTGAGGCCCCAATATTAAATTTTTGTCACCAAGTAGGTTTGCATCCTTTTGAGTTAGGGGTTAGCTGAAAAATTTCAGCTGTCCGTATTTAGATTGTTTTTTCTGGAAACCCTCACCCCTCCCCCTCTTCATTTTGCGGGGCCCCTTGATAACTTTCCATCACCAAATATTCCTGCACCCTTTTGAATTTGGGACTATCTGTCTATGAAACTTCAGCTGCTTAGGTCTTCTGAGCTTCGAGATTTTTTTGACTTTGGTTTTTTGATAACTCGCCCAGTTTGGAGAGGAGCAGGGGGCGTAACAATTTTTTGTAACCATGTATTCCCGCACCCTTTTGGGTTTGAGGTTACTTTCCTGCAAAATTTCATCTTCCTAGGTTTCCTGGGTTTCGGGATTTTTTAGGTTGGACAGAGGAACTGGTAATTATTATAGTTATAATTTCACTAAAATATAAGATATTCAGCAAACTACAAGACATTGTAAATTTAGTTGATTTTGTCACCGCGTCCTGCTACCCGTTGGGGTTATACACCTATGTACCAATTACGCTAATGGGTTAAGGATGAGTAAGGTTGAATGTAGCGGAAGTGTGCCCGCATTTTCATGGAGGGAGAGTTGAAAAACCTTTAAGAAAAGCCACCCTCAATATACCAAACCGGGATTTGATCCCCGATCTCCCCGTCAATGGTAGTCCAGTTTATTGCTAGAGAGAGACTTTAGACCATACGGCCACCGAAGCGGGTTGTATTTAGATATATTGAAGCCGCGGAGGACGTGTTTCTTTAAATAGAAAACAAACTTTAATCAACCAATAAATATATAAACAAATATAAGTTGCACGTATTTTATATATATATAATACAGGACATGTAAGGCTAGAATTAATGCAGCACAAGACTTGGAAGGCTAGTACTAGTACAGCATATAACGTGTAAGGCTAATACTAGTACAGCACATGACGTGTAAGGCTAGTACTAGTACAGCATATAACGTGCAAGGCTAGTACTAGTACAGCATATAACGTGTAAGGCTAGTACTAGTTACAGCATATAACGTGTAAGGCTAGTACTAGTACAGCACATGACGTGTAAGAACAGTACAGTATAATTATAGTACTAAACGTGCGAGGCTAGCACCGAACGTATAATAATACTGAGCTCATGTTCTACAAAACCTTGTATGCAGCATGTATCAAGGACGCGTCAAAGGTAGAACTCTAGCAACCACATCACTCACTGTCCTCCCTTGTAAGAGGATTATATAGAGAGAGTCTTTTCACTATAGCTTTATACATGAATGGCAGTTGAGAAATCATACATTTAGGTTTTGGGTTGCCAACACTTGTAAGAGATCACGGTTTTGTTATAAATTATAAGTTTTTAAAATACATGTTATATTTTACAGTTAAATAACATAAACTTAAGTTTTTTCATACTATTTATTCATTACTTTTAATAATTTCTTCTAGTCAAAACCGAAACAATATTTTAAACATAATTAAAGATACTTATTCTTAGTTTTGGAATATAATCGATAATGTCTAATATAGTGAAAATATTAATACTTTTTAATACGGGCATTGCCTTTTCTTGGATAGTATGATAATTATCTTTTTAAATATATTATACATTATTTTATGATTACTTTATCGTATTTCGAAATATTTAACTGAATGAAATATTTGTATACACTGGGTGGGTTAACCATTGTAAAGAACTTGTTTGCGTCATGATCAATCACATGTTATAAATTCGTCGGTCGCCATTTTGAAGCGATATTTGTAATGGCCTTTTGTGAAAGTGTTGTGAATAATATTTTTTAAGTAGTATAAAGCGATGAATATGCTTCGTAGTTTGTGCCCGACCTCAAATAAATATAAATAGTATTGGCCTAAATTACTGTGGTTAGATATCATATTCATACATTATCATATGCAAGGCCGTAACCAGGATTTTTATGGGGGAGGGAGGAGGGGGGATTGAGCTTCCAAAAACAAAAACTATGGGAGTAGATTAAAAACGCTATATTTTTAGTTATAAAATATATTTTATCGATCAAAAAAGTTTTCCCACATTATTTTAAGAGGTACGGTACCATTTACAACATAGCATACTTTATAAAACAAAATCCAATCTTCTGTCTTTTTTCATAGCAAACTCATTAGTGACTTTTTCAGTTGGAATGTTAAGCTGTCTATGCACAGATATTAGAGCTGATCCAGTGAGACGTTCATGGTCACAGGAGTTCCTAAGGTATGTTTTGAGTATTCTCAAAGATGAGAATGTTCTCTCAGCAGTGCATGTTGTTACTGGAAAGGTTGCAAATATGTTCAGCAACACAAACATGTTCAGGTAAAATTCACTATTACACTCACTAAGCACTTCAATGGCACATGACGGTAGAGCTGTTTCATCTTTTCTTCCCCAATAAATTTTCCACATCTCAAACTCGGTTTGCAATAGAGCTAAGTCAACTTTGGTTTTGTATTTCTCTACATTTTTTATATTCAATGTATTTTCAGAGCAAATGTATGTTATCAAGTTGTATAAGCTGGAGAGCATTTTATTGTGTCCTGTAAACCTACTGGGTGACCGGGTGGTCTAGGGGTAAGGTGTCGGACTTATGTGCTGGGGTCCGGGGTTCAATCCTCGGTCCCGACACAGATTTATCTGCTTACCAAACCCTTCCTTCCCCTCTGACAAGACGTGTATTAATCACAACTTGTGAATGTGTGGAATGCCAGGCCTCCACCTTGGTTCGGATTCCACGTTAAGCTGTAGGTCCTCCATTTAATCTCACAATCACCCTACCATAACACATTAGCGTAAGTGCGTATAACCCGAACGGGTTTTAAGACGCGGTGCTAATAATAGTGTAAACCTACTCGTCAGTTGATCTATAAAATCGTCCAGAAGCGAAATAGTTGCAGTAACCCGAAAATTTTGCTCAGGATCATCTGTTTCGATGTTGCTGCGATATCTTTGGTGAGATGCCATTTGTGGTATACGAATTTCTTAATGAACATCGCCCAATAATAATTTGGGCATTTTGAAAGTATTTGAAAAATGGTCTTCAATGTTGGTTCAAATAACATTTTCGGCATGATCAACTGCTGACTTTAAATCACAAAGAGGAGATTGGAGGACTTTACATAATGTCAACGTAGAGGAAAATACCTTTGCCAAGAAGCAAAGGCTAACAACAAACTCACTTGCAAGAATTGACTTCATGTATGCACCGTTTAAATTTGTCAAATTATTTTTTTATTTCGGGGAATGGGGGGGCGGGTTGAACCCCTATGAACTCCCCCTTTCCTTTCAAGTACGGCCTTGATCATATGTTTTTATTAAGGCCATCCAAAATGACAAGTGTCAGCTGTTGGCGTAGGGATGAATT
>CABFOW010009466.1:0-13803 GCA_902141385.1 Timema californicum | reverse complement strand
ACTCCCCCACCCTCCTAGCCAATTAAGGCCCCATTGTTCGCGTTAATTACCCTATTGTTCGCCCCAGAAATCGACAAACCGTATTACTGGTAGTAAGACGCGGTGCTAAATATTATTATTAGGTCACACTTTAAAATAGCAACTTGAGAGACAACATAACAATAAAATACAGAGGGGTGGGGGAGGGAGGGAATGATATGTAACCTCTTACAAACTAAACAATGGTTCAAATACATATTTGATAGTCGTCTCCAGGACGACGGATAGTAATAATTTACTTAATAATATAAAAATAAAAATTGTTTATTTAAATAAAATTTAGATCAATTTCAGGTGAATACTCAATAATTAATTATAAAAGTTTATTAATGGAATGTATTTCAAAAAAAGGTTAAAATAAATTAATTTGAAGTCTTCAAGATGGGTCCAATAAGGAAGTGTATAAAATCATTATTGATTCCCTTTTGTTTATTTATAGAAATTTTGTTAATTACGAGATAGTCGGTTATATAATTATATACTCCTTTCAATAGTGGATAAATGTTCACAAACAATAGTTCTTTTATCACAAATGAATGTGAAATTATCTTTCCTCCATATCGATAGGTTAAAAAGTAAATCATCGTTTGGATTTTGTCGTAATGGTTAAAGATAAGATAAATGAAAATGCTTACTGAAATTGATTATGTTGATAATACCATGATAGGATCCCTAAAAAAAATACACTTAGGACTCTCCAAAATATGTCCTTCTTCAATGTTAGTGTTTCTTGTTTTAGATTCGATGATGTAACCGGGATTTACGTGAATTCTTCACTCCCCGAATTATTTAAATCACCGTTCTTTAAAACAGATTGTGTAGGAGCACTCGATTGCATTCTGGGATTGTCTTCCCCAATTCAAATGGTCATAAATTCAATATTCACTAAATAATCTATTGACTTAGATTTATAAACGCCCAAAAGTTCTTTAAAATATCGTAAACATAACAAATTTTATTTCGAATATATTTCACAATTATTCACTATTAATTAATATTTATAAAAGCCGAAAGTTTTTTTTAAAATGCATTAAATATAACAAATCATATTACAATATTTATATACATTTATTGGAAATACATAGGAAATCAGGAATAAATAAAATATAAATGTCAAGATAACTGACCCAACTCAATGTAAATTAGGTTCGTCAAGGTTTCATTCATTTTGAAAAAATTCTATGAATGCCTTGAAAATTACAAGACCATCCTGATACCATACAAAGTTTCACGATACGGCGCTCGGACCAGTTGGTAAAAAGAATTACGTTCGTGTTGAATATTAAATCTTAAAACACCAAATATTTAAAACCCATAGTAATTGTTATAATAATCACATTTAAAGGTTAAAAATAACCTTTAAGTAAATAAAAGTATTAAATCGTTTCCATTGTCAGGCGAGCGTCTCGTCGTAAGGGAACTGTAAGTTATACTTTATAATGTGTTATCCCTTTCTCTATGGCCTCTTATTGATCTTGGCGGCATTTTGGTGAAATAATCCATTTTCCATAACATATTTTGGTTAACGTTTTACGATCTGTATCGCCTTGACGACCAGGAGGTATGAAGACCATTGTTTGTTACAGCTGGTACCTCCGATAAAAAATTTTTTACTGAAAGGGGAATTACCTCAACGGTCACCAGGGTTTGGTTCATTAGGTGTGTTCCCACTGGTTCTACACCCTCATACTCACTGTCCCCATCACCTTATCTGAACATGGAAATATTCTCCACGGAAAGGATGTACGATTAGTACATTCGGACGGCCTCTGGGCAACAGTACATTAGTACTGGCTAATATTTCCACTACTGGGCTACAAGTGATGTAGCCCAGACGCATAATATCACTAACGTTATTTTCGAATGTGTTGATTGTTTTATTATATGTAAAATTATTTAATATAATAATAGGAGAGTGAAACTTAAAAACTCCAAAAGTTTTAAATACTTTTGAAAGAGAACGCGAATATTCAAAAGCTAGCTATCATATACTTGATATAAAAAAAAAGATGTGTAGATTGAGTAATATCCGCTTGGACTGGTTGACAAGTGCGTTGAGCATCGTAATAGTAATCTGCATTTTTTTTAAACGTCAGTTTTCTGACGTTCTTGAAAATACAAAATCTAATCACTATTTTACTCTTTTTTTTTGCCGAAATACAAATTTTTATCAAAATCCAATAATTTTATCTTCCACGAATCAGTGTCTCTAGCATTCACAAGTCGACAGTGAAGTGTGAATCGAAATTAAACCAACAATATATTAAAGAAAAGGGTATTTATTTTAAAAAAACGTTTTGGTGGACTAATGGTCTCTAATCATTCTCGTATCAACCAAGACTGCCATTGATAGGAATATTTGGGTTCGAATCGCATTTGAGTGTACTGAGGGGTTTTTTCACTCTCCTTCCCCGTTAATGTGGGTACGCTCTAAATTAAAACCTTCCTCATCCCCAATACATTAATGTAATTAGTACGCAGGCGTATAACTCAAACAGTTAGTAGGACGCGGTGCTAAAACAAACTATATATATTCTTTCGAAACCTAGAAACAAAAATTAAAAAATCGTCAAAAAAAGAAATTAAACTCGAGATTTTGATTTCAACGTTTCATAACCCCCTGAAAACAAAAAGTAGTTTTCATAATTCTGAATAGCTGTCTGTCTATTCCGTCTGTCTATCCGTCTGTCTATCCGTCTGTCTATCCGTCTGTCTATCCGTCTGTCTATCCGTCTGTCTATCCGTCTGTCTGTACCTCGGGATAGAGATGAAGCTATTTTACCGATTAGGGTAAAGCTTGGTATCTGAGGTTTTCTTAAGGTCCCAGGGGATTTTTGGAATTGGATAAATAATCCTAAAATTAAAGGTAGTTTATTGATGTTCATAAAGAGAGAAAAAATCCACTTTCTCAAAAAAAATTCTAACGATTTTAGTTATATTTTAAATCTAGACACTTTATTATTATAAATAAGTTATCAATTCACATTTTCCCATGAAAATAACTTTGAGGGCGCGTTACATGGAGGTAATTTCCCAATATTAATCATTTCTCCAGAACTATTTGCGATACGAATTAGCTTATCATTGTAAAATTGTAGTACTATTAAAGATTAAAATATTTTTTTGAAATATATATTTTATAAAACCAATAGTTTCTTATCTATAATCAAGTATGTGTGCTTTTTAATCTAAGTCTGAAAATGAATTTGATTCTTATTCTTCTTTGTGAACAAAGATGTTTCTCTTTTCTCAATTTTTCTGTAACAATGTTCCTAGTTCCTAATGTCATAGAGTAAGTAACAGTGTATATTATTTCATTAATGATCTTTAATGAACTGTTTCTACAACAATGTATATACCTATTATTTAGTTTCACAAATCTTACGAATTTTTAATAAATTTATATTTTAAGATAAAAAGGAGAGAAACTATGTGCGATGTCACCTTACCATTTATTTTATTTACTCTATGCCAATAGTAGTTTATGTAAGACTTCACTAAGTAAAAGATATTATTTTAACAACAAATTTTAAATGAAATAATAAAAAAGTTGGTTATTCTTAGCCAATTTTTATGGAGTTGTTTTATTTTGGTGAATATAATTGCACAAAATAATATACCTATCTATAATGTGACACGATAGCACACGATTAACTATAAGGAGGGTGTAAAAAATTAAAATATTCTAGAAACAATACGTACAGTACGTTAAGGAGTGGACCGGACAGCAAAGGCACTAAAGAGAACATGACAATGGAGGATTTACAATCTAAAAAACTGATAGGGTACTGAAATAACTAAAGATATTTTTGGCTTTTCTCTTACAAAATTTTGACTGCAAAATATACTTCTATACAATATCTACACAGATAAATAAACTGATGTGTGTATCATATTGTAACTTTAAGTTAAAATAGTAGCTTTATCTCAAAATATGTGTGGGTATAGAATAAAGGTATGAAAAATGCAACTAATAACTTAATATTTAAATTCAATAAATAACACAATCCCGGTAATAAACTGTTTATTAGAACCATATTAAGTTATATAAATTGTTTTCTAATTCATAAATATGTATTAGCTATACAATGATTTTATCTAAAATATGCAATACTCTACTAATTCCTATAAAATTCGTTATAATTTTAGCCTTATTGAATTTTATGTATAAAGGGTACAGGGGGGATAGGGGAAAGTCACATTACACACATTTTCCTGGACTACAAATTTTATATCTCAAATCCCATTAGAGCCCCAGATAATATTCATCTTAACTAATTTAGATATGGCAGAAACCTACCTACCTCAACCATAATCTAAAGTGCATTATGGGTATCATACTTTTTTAACAAATGAAATAAATTTCAGTTAAAATTTGTCTTTCCTCCTTTTTCCCCTCTAACATAAATTTATTAGTGTCTGTGAATCCAAGAGACGCACATTAATTATTTTTTTCTAAATATGCCTCTCTCACAATAAAGTTATCCTCCAAGAGAAGGCTACCTGGCATATTACTGTATCTACTTCAATATTCATCATTAAATATTGTTGAATTAGATTGGCTATGCTCAAGGAAATCAGATAGTTTAAATTTTGTAATCCTTATAAACCACCTTGTAATATTTAAGTTATATTAAATCAACAACAAAAAATAACAAAAGACGAGTCAGTATGTAAATTCCAAGACCTTCTAAGGGCTGCTATTATGAAGCCTGGATAAATATTAATTTGGCAAATAAATATTTGTATCTGGTCCATAAGTTAAAAGAGCGTCTTATGACCGCCAGTATCTGCCAGATAAAATGTAGTTATCCATCACATTTTTACATGAGGTATAAATACCTGATAACTTTTATATGAAAGTTAAATGAGCATTTCCATAGTGACGCGTGGTTTTTCATGAGGTTTAGCCTATCAGACTCTGTTTTTAAGTTAAAATCTTGGCTCACGTGTTTAGTAGGCACAGGCTTAGGCTCTAACTATATATAAAGCTATAACACTTAATTCACACTTTTATAAAAAAAACACTGCCGAGCTATTTGTATAGATATTTTTATAAGAACAAATCATTTGAATGTGAGTACAATAAATGAAATTGTGTAAACGTTGCACTGAACTATTGATCACATTTTGACAGAAACTGAAACTAGTAATTGCAAGACAACTTAGCCACATGACACCATCTGTTTTCTCGCACTCGTTTAGCCGCCATTATTTAACAAGTGTTGAGCGTTGTAGCCACTAGTTAGGTTGTAGCGGTAGCAGCAGGGTTTATACGCATGTACGCACCAGTAAATACATTACCAACCTTGCCTATTATTCTTAGAACTATATTTATCCTACAGATAGCTATCCGGCAGATATATTCAATTTATAATACGCGTAAGATATTAAAGTGGCTGATAACCTTTATTTGGTCGCTAACTTTAACCTCCCGATAGCAATATTCATTCGGTAGTCATAAGACCGGTCCTAAATAAACTGTTAGGTACAGTGGTGCCCCCCGTGGGTTGGGGGGGTTGTAAGCTGGGCAGTTGCCCCTCCTGAGACTTTTTTATTTAGCACCTCGTCTTACTACCCTTTCGGGTTATACGCTTTTGTACTAATCACGATAATTGTTTTATGAATTAGTAAGGCTATATTTAGAAAAAGTGCACTCGCATTTGCGTTGATCGNTGAATTAGTAAGGCTATATTTAGAAAAAGTGCACTCGCATTTGCGTTGATCGAGACTGTAAAACAATTTTTGAAAAAAAAACTCGTTAAACCTGACCGAGATTTGAACCACGATCTCCCCATCATTATCAGTCTAATCTATTGCTAGATTAGCGCGTTAGACCAAACGGCTAACGAAGCGGGACTCACAAGACTTAAAATAATTTAAATAAAAACAGTCGAAGATATAAATACATTGCATTGTGCTGCCGTCTAGCGGCGGGAGCTTGCACTGACATTTGTTTTGTTTATTTTATCTATCTATGGTTTGTACAAAAGGAATAATATTGTCGGTTGAAAAAGCCAAAGGTGTCTTTTTTCACTTGTAGTCATTGCAAAGTATAAATATAACAACAAAGCAAAATAACCTAGTCAGTGACCGCATGGTCTAAGGTGCAACTCTTGCAATAGACTAGACTGCCGAAGACGGAAAGATCGGAGTTTGATCCCAGTCGGGTGTACTGAGGGTGGTGTTTCCTAAATGATTTTCACTCTTTCTCCACGCAAATTCGGGTACACTTCCTCTAAATAATTCAACCTTCCTAATCCCTAACATAGTACATAGGTGTATAACTCGAATGAATAGTAAGACGTGGTCCCAAAGACAACTTATGATAATAATATTAATTAAAACTAGAATGTGAATATGTGTCGAATATAAAGGTCATGTTTTAAGACCTGTTTTATTCACGACTTTATATTCAAAAGATAAATAGTTACGCATAGCATTAATTTGTCCAAAAATGTCGAATAGTTTAAGATTACATAAACAATAGCTTAAGTAAATTGTATGTAATGTCACTTATATTATTTATGTACCTGCCTTAGTTACCATGGTACATACCTCCAAATAACCTCAAGATTTATTATTTTCGTACATTTTCCTGACTTAACAGAACTAAAGGAGCTGTTTCTCCTAGTATATCCCCTTTTCCGGAGAAATCTCACTTCGAATAAAAACTTGATCTTATGGTTAGTTACGCCCAACAAAAAGGAAAATTTCTTGGTGCGTCATTGACTAGGCGACTCAGTATAAAGGTAGGCTGGCAGAAATTTTCTCTATTTGAATATATTTTCTTCTGTTTTTTTTCCTTGGTCATTACCAAGGTAATGTAATGAATGTTAGGTGATGAACTTTCGTTCACCAAGGTATTAATATAAGTTGATCACAATTAAATGTGTGTACTCTTTGAAAGGAAAACACTTTTTTAAATTTATAAGAAGTTCAAAAGTGATCAAATTACATTATTTTGAACCGTACATTTGGTAATTAGGGTTACTGTTCTTTCTATGCCATCATAGTTTTATTTTATATTATTTTGTAGTAACTATCTTCTCTATTTTGAATAAAACTATTTTTTTCAATCTAGCTATAAAAAATTTGTTACGAGTGAACAGTAACAAATATTATTACAGTTCTAGTTTTAACTTTTTTGAATGTAGAAGAGAGGTCTGAGTGTCCTTGATAAACACAAACTTTTTTTTATAAATAAAAAATAAAGTTAAGGTGATTGACCCTTTTCATTTGGCGTGAAAATGCAGAGCCGGGGAAACAAACGGTTATCTTCGAGAATTTTTATTGTTTTGCCATTTTCTTTTCGGAAATGGTTTGTTCAAGAATATAAGCGTGTTGATTAAATTATACTTTTTATATAAACACACACAAATTAGAAGGTATATAAAAACGAGGCTTGAAATATGCAATACAAATATAAAACCAAGGTTAAAGAAAGTTTTTGTTGTCACGTAAATAAATGTACTATTAATTTTTAAATTATCCTTCAAAGGCATATAGATAGAGGTAGAGAGGCTTATATAAGGAAAAGAAGCTTTATTATTGTATATTGTCATATCTAAATGTATCCATGCTTGTGTTATTGATTTCATGTAATAAAAATCATTGTTAAAATACTGCCAAACAGCTGATGTATGTTGAAGTTTAATGAAACAGTTAAAATCCATTCACATCGAAGATTTCGTCTTAATTCAAAATATTTTGGATACTCGAAATTTACTGTGGGTGTCGAATTCAAAGTGAAGGAGATCATGTTTTCAACTCTAACCTCAGTATTTATAAACTTCCCCTAACCCTAAAAGTTATCCACAGTAATTTTCCCTTATTTTATTATAAACAACATGCTTTGTCAAGAAAGCTTGATATCATTTAGTTACACTGCGAAATGAAAATGTACACAACTTAACTATCGTGGACTAGTTTTTGTTGTTTACATGAAAGTTACATTAAACAAACCATCCGTCAATTATCTTACAGCATTGATCTTGCAAATGGCAGCGGTTCAGCTAGCAGCTTCCAATCTATTTGTATCAACAGGCTAGTTGTGTCAATTAACGTAAATTAGTTTCGCTTGTACAGTAGGTCCTCCAGTTACGCGGTTCATTATAAGAGTTTTTACCTAAAACGAAAACCCGTGTAAGCCAAATGGTGCTTAAATACGATGCATGTTTATAAAATCGTTTGTTTGTTTCAAATGATTTAAATACGATTCATTATTGACACACTAAATGTTTGTTTCAACTAATAATGATTAATCTTAAACATGTTTTACTTTGAGAAAATAGCTTGCGCTCGTCCGAGCTATATAAAAAAAGTTGTCATACTACTACATTTTTCAAGAAAGATGATGACAAGAATTCCCGAAAGATCGCCCATCAATGAAATGTATATTAAGGCATGGTAAACAAAATAACTGACAATGATATTTCATATATATATATATATATATATATTTTTTTAATTTTGTAAACTTTTTAAAGGCTGGTGGTGTCATTTTTCATAAATTCACATGTCTTTTATGGCTTTTTAAACTTTATAAATATTTTGATCTAGTTTGATAATTTACTTTTATAATATTGATGACAACTTTGTGTGTAATATTTTCACCCTGAATTGGTCTTAGTTTTAATATATCTTTATTAATCTAACCCATTATATTTACTACACATTTATGCTTTTAATTTTAATAATTGTCAAACATCACTTATTGAACAGTGCCTAAGGACAATAACCAAAATGTTTTTACAAAACCTCAATCATTAAATGATAAGGAATTGCCACAATGAATGATCTGTTAACCTCGTTTTTTCACATACTATTTTATCTATAATATTTTAATCGCGTTTCCTATTTTTAACAAAACTTATTTATTTCTTTATCTTAATCTAAAAAAGGAATTATATTTGTTGATAAAAACTATTTTTAGATTATATTTAATCCCATATAACTTCCTAACTTGTCATCCGACCTCCTTCAAATTAATTTTCAAATTATCCTCACATCAACTTCCTTGTTTACCAAAGGATCTGGTAACTTCAGGTTTCCCAACTAAAAGGTTGTGTACACGGTTGTCATCACCCATAAGCTAGCGGATCCAATATTTGTATATATATAGTTATATGTTACAAAGTTCTCTCACGCCAAAACTACTTGTTTCGAAAATGAAAGTGTAATCGGAAAAGATTATTTACTATTCAATCTAATCTGCACTAAAGCCGTTTAAGATTTAGTATTATCTGATCTTTCTGTATTGATAGTAGAAATGTAAATAAGGAAGCAAGGCTGGTAAGGGATAAATGGAAGGGATTGGAAATAGGCTAAGAAGATTTAAAAAAAAATTAGGACCCCGTCATATTAACCATTCTTTCTATACGCTTATGTAAAAATTAGGTTAATGGTTTTAGGTATGAGGAAGGTAGAATTTATATGCCTGGAGGAATAATGGTAAACCATTTTGGGAAAACCAACCTTAGTAAATCCAACTGAAATTTGAACCATGATCTCCCCGTCATTGGCAGTCTAGTCCACTGAGAGAGTAGTGCGTCAGACCATACGGCCACGGAAACGGGTAAGATATAATAATAATAATATTTAGCACCGCGTCTTACTACCCGTTCGGGTTATACGCTTTAAGTACTTATTACGCTAATGGATTAGGACTTGGGAAGGTTGAATTAGAGGAAGTGAACCCGCATTTGCGTGGAGAGAGAGAGAGTGGAAAACCATTTAGGAAAAAACCCTCCCAGTTCACCCGACCGAGATTCGAACCTCGATCTCCCCGTCCTCAGCAGTCGAGCTTCAATACGACAAGCGCGTTAGCCAACTACGCCACCGAGGCGGGTAACGGGTAAGAAACTACTTAAACAACATTTTATTTATTTATTTTTCATTATGTCTTATTATTTGTCCGAGACATTGACATTAAACGGCCATATGGGTGTAAAGATGAGGAATCTAACATTTAAATTAAATGTGTAGGCCTACATGCTTGATTATCTTTCGTAGAAATATTTTCTCAAATACTAACATCCCACCCTCCTCCCTCAACCAAAACTTCCTAAAGCCCTTTGGTGCCTAGAGGTACAACAATTTTAAATCCGTCACTGGGAGTATGTAGGAAAAAAATCGCAAGGAAGGCCAAGTAAGAGATGGAAGTAGAGATAGCAAAATATATTCAAGTGTGAGGAGGATATTGGAAGAAATTAAAGGATGAAGAATGGTGGAAGTATAGAATAAGATGGAGGTATTTTACTAAACTGA
This sequence comes from Timema californicum, assembly GCA_902141385.1. NCBI lineage: Eukaryota > Metazoa > Arthropoda > Insecta > Phasmatodea > Timematidae > Timema > Timema californicum. Next base: position 3,495 of record CABFOW010009466.1, on the reverse strand, counting down.
CCCCACCGCAGGCTGGTAACAAATGATGATGATAATGATGATACTAGATAATTGATAAAAATTACTTGTTTGTTAAGTATGTTCACATATAAAATACAAATTTAATGGCATGAGCCTTCAATCAAGCTAGAGTAGCCGCTACCATTAGCTATGATATAGCCAACATTTGCTAATAGTGTGTCATGTAGTCAGCACGACAAGCCTTCTAGCCGTTAATCTCAGTTTACTAGACCGGAGCTGCTCATTTTTTTAAAAGTAATTCATTTTTCCTCACAAATATGAGTTTGACTTTATTCCAGACCCACTGCTTCACAGAAAAATTCTAGAATCACCAGGGATCAAACCCAGGATGTTTGAATCTGTTTCCTTGTTAGTATATTGATGATGTTAAATTTGCTATCTTATATTTTGTAAGCAAAGAATATGGATTTGCTGATTTCAAATCATTACCATTTAGTATTTACCACGTGCATAAAACTACTCAAACAGCACAGTACACTTAGAGCTACCTAGTGGACAATTATGAAAGCTGTGTTTCCATGGCAAGGAAATTGATTTTTGATAGTCTTTTGTCTATTTCGCCATTATGCGTATTCTTTGGAGATCATAGACTTGAAATATACTTCACTACACAAAGGAAATCTTTTCTCAGGTCCGCGCAAAATGCAGGCTTACAAAAAAAATCTACATATTTAAACCACTCTGCTTAGCAATATAATATGTCATAAGAAAAAGTGTTGTCATGACAAAGTCGTAGTTATATGAGGGATAGACTTTATATATATATATATATATATGTTTATATTTATATTTATATTTATATAGAAGTGGCACCAATATTATATGTGCGAGATTCAAGAATATTATTTATTACAAGATAAGTAAAACATTTTTGATTGATACGCGGGGCAGGTTACGGGTTAGACGTTACTTTTCAGATACTTTTGAAACGCATAATAGGTTGAAACAAGCAGATGCACTCACCTCATTATTTTTTAATCGAGATTTATATTATGATATTAGGGTAATGCAAGAGAGTAGGAAAAGGTTGACATTAAACGGTATCATACAAATATTCGATTATAGATTACTGAAAACCCCATAGAGTTAGTGAGTTTAAAGATTTATCATAACTATTAAAAACAAATTTAGATTTGAAATTAGGAAAATAATACAGTCGGAAAATGCCTGCTATTACTCGATCAGTAAGTTGTTGACATATCTCCTACTTTCAAGGTATGTAAAACTCAAAATATATAAACCAATCATTTTACCGGTTGTTCTTTAAGGGTGTGAAACGTGATCTCTCAAGGGTGTGAAACGTGATCTCTCAAGGGTGGGAAACGTGGTCTCTCAAGGGTGGGAAACGTGGTCTCTCAAGGGTGGGAAACGTGGTCTCTCAAGTGTGGGAAACGTGGTCTCTCAAGTGTGGGAAACGTGGTCTCTCAAGTGTGGGAAACGTGGTCTCTCAAGTGTGGGAAACGTGGTCTCTCAAGGGTGGGAAACGTGGTCCCTCATCTTACATGATTAAAACAAATATAGGATGTTCTAGAAAAATGTGCTTACGAAGATATTTGGTCCAAAAAGGGATGAGGCTACTGTGTAATATAATGTTGTTAAAATAAGATTTTATAGATATAATCCAGCAAGTACGTAACTCTAAATGATAAAAATATAATATTTTGACAGTATACCTTAATTGGTATGGATATAGTCAAATCATAATATTAAAACTAATACTATTTTTTTAATTCGATGTATTGGTCTACGCGTTGTTATCGTCTATTTATCTTTTATTTAATTAAAAGCAAAAATTGAGTTTATTATTATCGTAGCACATATCGGTGACCACGCAGAATAGACGTTAAGATCGTTTAGCTTGGTTTGCCGAAGATGGGTCATCTCGAGCTTAAAACCCGGAAGGTATGTATTGACTGTTTTTGTATAAATTGTCTCCTAACTGCCACCATCCTTATAATAGTTTACATTATACACAAGTCTTGGTAAGAATTACTAAACTAAAAAGATTAAAGCAGCACACATAGCACTCTACAACCAATCACTTATCCATTAAAGTTATTTCAAGAGTAAAAGACTCGACATTACTAACATCGTCCTCTAGATCAGGGGTCAGCAAACCTACGGGCCGCATGAGGCCCGCACCTACACTTTTGGAGGCCCATAAAATGTTGACTATAATTGCTGCAGTTCAGAATGACTGATTGTATGTGTAGGTGTAGGTTTTCCATAATGTCCATCTTAAGACTTTTGAAGAGGATTGCAAAAGATTCACACAATTATTAATTGGCGTTAGTTGATTCCCGGAAAGTTTTAGATGTTCGGCGAATTTGTATTTGCATCTATTTTATTTAAAATCACTAATGTGCTCAGCATATCGAATTGAAACATTCCTCCGGTCTTTTCAAGGTATACAGCCTTTACTTTTTTGACTGCCTAGTAATTTTCGTGCCAGTGGGCTCACTGTAAAAAGGCTTCTGTCTCATCTTGTGTGGTTATGGGAATGTCAGGGTTAAGATACTAGCCGATTATATATTGAAGTGTACTTTTAGACATTATATTTCCAATATTTATCACTGCAATTGAGACTATATTTCTTCCCAAATATACGGTTGTGATCCCTACACAACAAGTGTAAATAAGCGTTATAGTCTTTATGTTATTATTATTATTATTTTTAGCACCGCGTCTTACTACCCGTTCGGGTTGTACGAACTTACGCTAATGTGTAATGGTAGGGTGATTGTGAGATGAAATGGTTGGAATCCGAACCACGGTGGAGGCCTGGCATTCCCCACATTCACAAGATGTCTTGTCAGAGGTGAAGGAAGGGTTTGGAAAAAAGATAAACCTTTGCCGGGACCGAGGATTGAACCCCGGCCGCCAGCACATAAGTCTGACACCTTACCCCTAAGCCACCAGGTCACCCTTTTAATTTTATTAATAGACAAAATGTGTGATAATATAACATTGTCTCATCTTCAATTAATTATAATGTATATTTGTGAAATAATGAGATTAGGCTTGATGAAAAACAGCTCGAAATGTATCCTTCCTCTAACAAATATATAAATTTCCTAATTAATTCATAAAAGAAAATTTTAATATATTTGAGAACCAGCAGGGAGCTTTTCTCTTTACCTTTAGATAAGAAGATTCGTAGTTTTCTTTCCTCTTTCTTACTGACATGAATAAAGTTGATTGTGGGTGAAGGCTGAAACCGACAAAAAAATCTTGGACTGAATAAAGAAGGAGATCCATAAAAGACCGTGTGACCGCCTATTAATAGTTTCTCGCTGACCGAGGGGGCGATGTTAAGCTGAATTTCGCTATTTATTAATATTATATATTTTACTAAAATTATTTTAGTTTAATAAAATATTTTATTTTTAATTGTAGGTGACCTGGCGGTCTAGGGGTAAGGTGTCAGACTTCTGTGCTGGCGGCCGGGGTTCAATCTTCGGTCCCAGCACAGAT
>CABFOW010009465.1:0-13804 GCA_902141385.1 Timema californicum | reverse complement strand
AAAAATATTTAGATTAGGTTTAGATAGAAACAAACTTCTTTCTTAATTAATTCTTGCAATTTTAACACTTTCCACTGCCACAATACAGTTATTACACATTGTTTTGATTTTCGGAAATATTCCTTTTTTATGACCCTCCCTTCGACTATGATCATCCACCTCTTCCTACATATATACCATCCTCTCAAACAATACATCACCCATTTTCTATTAACATATCTGATCCACACTTCTGTGACCATGCCAAAGACCAAGAATATAAATTTCAATGAAGAGAGAGAGAGAGAGAGAGAGCAATCAAATCCCTTCGTGCCAACAAGGATATAATTAATCTTCCTGCCGATAATGGATCCACTACAATTGTTCTTAACCGCTTGGTCTACGTTGATAAAGCAATAACCCAGCTTTAAGACCTATCTACCTACAAGCTCCTCCATAAAGACACCAAAGAAGACTACAACACAGAAATTAAGGAATAGTTTCAGCGTGAGAGCCCCAGTCAATAAAATTGATTAAAAAAAAGGTACATTTATATGTTTTTAATTTCAAAACAGTACTTACTTAAAAACACGCCTTGTATATATATATTTATATGAATTTTAATAATCTTATGGCTTTTACTATTCTTACCATATTAGTTTAAAATACATATATATATTTGTAATCTAAAATAATTCTAAAGCCTTATTTTTATAACCTGTTATAGCCCCAATACCTATATTTTGAGCAATATGCCATTGCCGTACCGCAATAAAAATATTATTTCTGTTCATCACTACTACAAATTGTTTTAAGATGGCTCCTAAAATAATTAATTTAAGGCTTATAATGGGGTGAACATATTTATGAACAGTTGCATATTAGACAAATTTAAGAGTAATGTCCATATATCGTGTTTAAAAAATAATAATGTTTCAAGTTATTTTGAATCAGAAAATTAATAAAATTGAAGTGCAATTTAAAAGCAAATGAAATAAATGTAACCTTAACATACATACAGCTATGAACAAAACTTGGCTCCGAGTAAGTAGGCCCCACTGAACAGTACAATACAAACCAAGCCCCTACCTGCTCGGGTTGAAGCTCACAACAGACACAGGTGAAGGTTTGTCTGTAGAATAAAGTCTCAGCACTGGAGTCACCTCACGACTCTTTAGGTCGAAGAAATCCACAGTCCCACCCATGCCCCATGCTGCAAACAAGTGTGGATGCGATGGGCACCAACTCACGCCCAGTATCTCAAAATCTGAGTAAAAGACTTGAGCTGGACTAGGCTGAAATAATGCATGAACAGATTGTTTCAAAAGTAGACCTGACATAGTGAGTAATATTTAATTAAGGTCATTTGGAATGAAATCTTAAGTGTGTTAGACATTGTGACTGGTTAATACACCCAACTTAAAATGATTAAAGCTTAAAGGACTGAATACATCCAGACTGTCGGTAAGTGGGATAATCAAAATATTTGATTTACTATTCCCGAACAAACCTAACGATAACTTTTGCGCTGGTAAATACACCTCTTCCTGTCTCTTTTCTTAAAAATCATTAGTATAATTCATTTCTTCCAGTCTTACGGTAACTTTTTTTATCCCTCCATATCACTCTCAACAAACTGTAGGACCAGTGCATTGCCGCTTCTCTTGCAGCTCTTATCATTTACATGGGTGTTTTATTGTTTACATCTGGTGCTTTTCTATTTTATCCCCTTTAATGCATTCTCCACCTCTTTACATGAGGGACACCACTCTCTGCTTCACTCTTATTCCTCTTCTTCCAGGTTGAATATTATCTTAAAATACACCCTCAAATGTTCCTTTTCTTCTTCTTCTATCTTCATCCATCATTCTAACTTGTTGTCTTTTCTTTCTCCTGTTTCTTACATGGCTATAACACCTACTTACTTCATTCCACATCCATTTCCAGCATTTCTGTCCATTTTTTAATCCAAACTTTCCTGTACCACATGCTTCTCTCTTCTCTACTTCCTTCTTTACTCTTATTTACTTTTATACATGCTTAAAAGATTGCCAGAAGAGACCATTCACAAAATATTTTGTCTAGCCGAAAAAATAAATTGTTGTGAAACAAAGTGTGTAAACATATTTTTTTAAACATTTTTTTATGTATACAATTTTGTTTTGCTTGAATATTTTCAAAATTATAAAAAATACAACACAAGTGATAATAAATATGGCAAAATTACCCTTTGGTTGTTTATGACAAAGTTAGTGAGAATACTAAATGTTCTCTATAAATATGCGGGAATGTTTCTTCAGATCAGGGGACTCAACTATTAGTTATTTGAACAGTAGACCTTGCTTCCTCCTTTCAGAAAATGCTAAATACAACATGTTAAGAAATATGTCATGTTCTTGGTGTTACTATAATATTAACCAATGGCTCGTCTATATGAGCTGCCAAACCACCTACAATTTTAGATAAATTCTTGTTTGGCAGAGTTGACTAAAATAAAACTCAAGATAGTATTCATTCAAAAATATTCAATGTTTATGGATTGTCAGTAATTGCCCTGTATTAAATGAAAGGTTTTAACGAGGCTAGGTACAGGACTATAGGCATCTGTCAGGCGCTGCAGCTCGCTCTGAACTGGTAGAAGAGGGGAAGTAGAGTAAACGCTTGAGCTTTACTGTTGTGTTGGAACTGCATGTGTTGCATATCCAGTCGACAACCACAGTCACGTGCTATACTGAACTGTATCCTTTGTTGCAGACGTTTTTGTTCCGTGGTTTCGTGTGTTTATCTGATGAGCTTTAAAATGACCGTTCTTAACTTGCTAACAATTAATTTTTATAAAATGAGTTCCAATGAAAAAGTTGACATTAAAAACAAAGAACATTCACTTCTTGATTTGGCAATAAATCAAACTGTACCTAGTAGAAACAATGCTTATAATAGGAAGTTCAATCACGATTTTTATAATAGACTAGAACAATTTCTTTTGAAAAATATATTCACTAGACCCCCCACCCCATTATTATTTTCAACACACATATTGAAGAATCATCATAGACTACCATAAAATATGAGTGACTATCGACATTTTTATGANTATGAGTGACTATCGACATTTTTATGAGGAATAAATTAAATTTTCAAAATAAAATATAGCCTATGTTACTCACTGATAATGTAGCTTTATATTGGTGAAAGAATTTTTAAAATCGGTCCAGTAGTTTTTGAGTTTATCCATTACAAACAAAAAATCAAATCTTTCCTCTTTATAATACTAGTGTAGATTTGAATAGCTGTGGTTGTCACCTGAACAATGCATTGATTTCTTTCCCATATCTACTTTTAGGTGGTGATATAATGTGATCCAAAGATGGTATAAAATACTTGGGGCACCTATCACAAAAGATTAGAAAACATGAAAACTATTCTAGGCACCTTAAACATGTCCTTGGTCAAATTAATATAGCGACACATTTAAGTGAAGCCTATGTGTCAAACTTAAATAAGCACAATCAAGAGGTCAAGTACAATAGAAACATTCTTTCAAAAATAATTGATTGTATTAATTTTATGGTAAGTATGAACTTCCATTGCACACCCATGACAAAACTGGAAATTCCACCAACCTTAGAGTTTTTAGGGGGGACCCAAAAATAATTTAAAATAAGCTCTTAGACTGCATTCTAGAAGTTTGCCACAACAAAATTGTAAAGGAAATTATGGGAGCTAAATTTCTTGCTGTTATGTCAGTTAATACAACAGATATTTCTGAAAAAACACAAATGGTGATGATCTTTTGTTATGAAATGGAAGGAACTGTACATGAAAGGTATTGGGTATTTTTTAATCCTCAGTCCACAAATACAGTAGGTTTGCCCAAGTGCATCTTGGAACAAATCAACATTGTATTGAATGGTAATCTTGAAAAGCTGTAGCACAAGGCTATGATGGTGTACCTGTAATGAGTGGAGAGAAAGGTGGCGTTAAGGTGATAGTAAAAATACCTATAAAAATGCTCATTTTGTACACTGTTATGCACATCCATTAACTCTGATAATGGAACAAGCATCTTCTCAAAATTCTAGTGTCCGTATTTTCTTCAATAGTCTATCAGAAATATCAGCTTTTTTCCAGATCTCTACAAAGACTATCAGTATTAGATGGTATTTCCCACAGGATTCCATGAGGATAAAAAATGGGATGGAATTTTAAAAGTAGAACCATTAACATTGTGTATAAAAACAAAGACACACTTGTAGATTGTTTTGAAGAGCTTAAAAAATCAAAACAGCGACAGTTCAAGAGGCTTAGGGACTAATTAGAATGCTAAACGACCAAGAATTTCTATATTGGTTGTCATTTTTTCATCGTGTCATGCCTCATGTTGATTTGTTATATAGTCAGTTTAAGTACTGAAAATAAATTTCAATGACAGTACATTGGGTGTTGGAATGTTTTAATCAAAGCATTTCAAGTATTCGGAATGATGTTAACCTTGGTGCCAAATTTTGAAAAGAGCTATGAGCTATCGGTGTCAAAGAAAAGAAATTATTTCTTTAAACATTGCTGTCTAAGAAATTTGTGACACAATTTCTTTTCAAGCTAAATAAGGACTCAAAATTTAGAAGCACTTATCAGCTGAGAAATTTTCGTTTTGTGAACATTCTAAAATTTTATTCAAAATAAATTTCCTTTCAAAAGAACTAGAGGAAACTATTTCTGCATATTCCATTCTTAACAAAGACTTCAAACGAAGCTAGGTATTCTTTATAATAGGCAAGAATGTTATCAAATGGCTGGTGCAGTTAAACTTTTAAAATTTTTAATGAATAATGGACTTTTTTTTTTACAATTTTCTTTTAAACTTAATTTTGATATTTTAACTTTCTACTAAAATTCAGATTTTTTAAAATCCAGTTTACATTTATAAAGTAAGCTTGTTATTCTATATGATAATTCGCCTCCAAGATGTAGGAATCAGCATATTCTGTTTTAGCATTTAATTGTTAATCTAATTTATTATGTTCAGAATAGATTAATTTTTAATAATTTGTTAAGTAACCTAATGATTTATAAGTGAAAATGCTGATATTGTCTCAATTAAATAGACTATATTTACTATTTCGTTTTAAAAATTGATTATTAAGTACATCAAGTGGAAACTCAAAAATGAAGAGCCTACAAAACTTTCGAGCTTAAGCGACAAGCTCGATATTAAATTACGAGTACTCGCAGAGCCTTAGATTTTATAGATCAAATAAGTTTTAACCTGAAATAAGTTAATTCTGATAAACCAAAATTGAAAAAAAAATAAAAAAATGTTAAAACCTATTTTTATACTAATATTTTATTTTTGTTTAGAAATTTTATGAACAAAATATCCTTTTGCCATAATATAATGCATAATTAAAGTATATGTAAAATACATTATTATTGGCATCCTCCCACAATATACTGCCAGTGATTTGAATTGGCCCCTTTCCCACATCAAACCACCCCTCCCCTCAGGAGGAACACCCCTTATTTTCTAGCCGCCACTTGGATCAACCCTTTTGCAATCAGAACATTTTCAATATTTCATTCTAGAAAATGCAGGCCAATTTTCACATTATTTGCCTATTAACATTTGAAATCTTACCACAAAAAAAAATTGGACATATACAAGAAAAATTTCACACATACTCTAGCATTAAAAAGCTAGAACAAAAATATGTCACCAATCAATATGAAATTTAAAGGTAAAAAGATAAATTGACTTTTAGACTTAAAGCTTCATCACTCCTTCTAAAAGAAAAATCAATTTTGTTGTTGTAAAATTTGATATAATTATGGTGTGTGTTTTTTGTCAGGTTCTAAAACTATGATATATGAATAATGTCAACTGTTTCCAACCTGTGGCTGGGTCAGTTTAGTAAAATGCCTCCATCTTCTTCTATCCTTCTACTAGTCTTCCTCCTTTAATTGTTACCATTCCTAGTCCATATATATTAATGTCCTTGCTTGGACCTAACTTGAAAACTTTTAAAAGATGAAAACAAAGAATAAATCTATTTAATTTAAGTATCTTAATGAGTAAAGTGGGAATTGTGACTTTTAATGTTAAACCTTAAAATATACTGAATTTTCATGAACATATCCAAACATCCCGTGATTGGTTTTATATCTTTAAATTCCACAAAAATGGATACTATCTGTAAAGACGGCATCTCAGGCATAAAGCTACTCATCAATGTTACAAATTTAAAAATTATATTGCATGATGTGGCAGCTGACAAATTACAAAAGAAATTGTATTAGTCATAAAAAAAACTAAATTCGTGTTATTCTTGAAAAAACAGTAAAATTTGCATAAAAGTCTGTGTTTTATTGAAAATGCAAATTTTACATGTTATTTAATATATCTCCTATAATTGCACTTTATATTTGAAGATAATATTTTTCCTTGTCGATCAAGCAAGATAGAACACAAATGAGATTATATTCAATAGCTCATTATATTTTTAGGGAAAACCCGCAACTCATTCGGTTCAAGGCCTCAGTCTTGCAAAATCTGTAAAAATTTATAAAAGTATGCTTTAAGTGTTCGATCGATTGCTTAGAATGTTAAAAATCAAATGAAATGGTCAACTAGATGTAAAAAAAACTTTTGGTAAGCTACCACATTGAAACAAATAGCCAGATTTAAAAACTAGATTTATGTATTGTTTGGTATAGCTTCAAAGTTTAACCTAGATTCAAAGAACGTCCCTGATGAATTTTGTTTAAATTGATCCGCACATTTGCCAGTTATTGCGTAGCAAAGATCCGGACAAATAGAGAGTCAAAATTCCAAATGCAGGAGTTAAAACAGAACCTTGTTTTATTTGATCAATAATATAATTGTTTAATTCATTTGACATAAGAGCTAGTTAGCAGAAGATTTTTATTGCAAACATTGGTTGAAAGTGACTTATGTAATTATTTATTTCCTTAGTAAAATTATATTACCTGGATTTTTCGTAACTTATTGAAAGCACATAAAATGTTTCTGTTTCATGGTTGTGGCAACAAGAGATATTATTGTACATGAAATAATAAATTAAAAGAATTATATTAACACTTTTAACTCGTTAAAACTGGTCACCAAAATATATATATTTTAATATTTTTTAACATAGGCTTATGCACATGTTTAGTATATAACTATAAAACTACTTTAGGCTGGTAAACGTATTTAATAATGTTGTCCATTTTGGATTATCCTTGACTAAAGTTGCATTGCCACAACAAGGAAATGAGAAAAATTACAAAATAGATCACTACATAATTGAATAATCATTAAATTTACTTTACTCGGTCCTTTTCTAAAATAAAAGTTTCAGTTGAATTAGAAATGTAACATCTAAAATATTTTGAATTGAGTTTTTGAACTTAAGATATTTAAAACTTGTATTAATTAATACATTTAACTACAAAACTATCACTAGATTAGTTAGTATTTTGTTATAGAATTATGTTGGTTAGCCTGCCTAGAATTGGTGTTGATCAACATTGTAATAGATATTTTAACCATCATATTTTTTATTTTAAAGTATCGATATGAAGATCAACTTTTATTATTATTAAAAATCGAACTTAAATAAATTTCACTATATTATATTTTATAGCGAGAGCCCATACAATGGAAATGTGCAACTGTAAATAAAGGAGTTGAATTGGAACAGAATACGTGACCGAGCGTAATTATTACACTAAAGACTAATAAACGAAATATGAAACATTTCAAATTTCTAACGGTTTATAATTCCTGTTTTCTTGTGGGGGTAAAGTTTAACTCCCCATTATTCACAGTAATGGAGGGGACGAGTGCCACAGAGAACCCAAAACAGTGGATAACCCCCATATTTAGTAAAACAGGAGACTGATACATGAGAGTAGATTTGGTAGCTTTAGCTAGCTGTCAGTTACCACCACTCCTATGGTTAATGATCTGTATTTACATTTTCTTGGCAGATAATGAGGCAGATTTAACCCTTTGAGTGCCAAGAGAAATGACAAAAAATGTGCTAAAAGTGACAAGCTATTTTGGTGAAAAATACAGGATTTTGTTTAAATTTTAACAAATCAACAGTCTTTAAACTTCTTGCACTCAAATCTTTACATAAACCAGCTAACATGCTTGCCAATACAATCATATAATTAAACATATACTTTAATCTTTATATATAATTAAAAAAATCACAGCCAAGACATTAAAAAAATTTACTGTTTTATTTAACATTCATTTTTAAGCATTGAAAATTTAAATAGCTTGAAATAAATAAATTAGATTTTACATTAAAATTGGGTTATGCATAGCAGCTGTTTTAGTGACCATCAACTTCAGCAGGGTTATAGTAAAATAAAGTCTAAAATAATTAATTGGCTTGGAATCAGAAGGGGGTGGGGGGGACATCAAACCTGGTACTTTTGCATAAATATAAAGAGGTTGGGTTGGATTATCCTGATCTTCAAGATGTATTTCATTCCTTTAGGAATCACTAGTATTCATACTCATGTTATCAATGAGAGCTGCCACTCCTATTTGTTTCTATCTTTCACTTTCATTTCATTATTTACAAATTCAAAATCGCTGCTTTCAGAATCACTAACAAATTGATCCCTCTCGCTTAAGCTATCAATAAATATTGCAAGTATTTCTGTGTCTTGAATCCCAGCTTTCCTCTTAGTAGCAATGTTTACAAACAAGGCCAAAGATAAAACTCAAAGTTAGAAAATAATTTTCATCTTCGATATATCAAAATTCTAAGTGCAAAGACAAATAAAAGTAGTTTGAACATATGAGAATGCAATGGAAATAAAACCTACCCTATCTGTTGACTTAATACTGAAATAAGAGCTCGAAAACATGGGAATGTTGTGAGACGCTGGCAATTTTAGCAAATATTTTGTGGGTCGCTCTGAGCGACGTTGGCACTCAAAGGGTTAAATCCCATAGCTGTGATTGTTTATATCTCTAATTCACTGGCATATTCACCACTTATCACCTGCAGATGCACTGCTATAAAATGACTTTATATTCAAGATGAGCCAGATTTGCTCATTTATATGTTTTGAGTTTGATTCCTATGTCTATTTTGTCATTTTTCAACTAAATCATACAATAAACTCTTGATTATTTAGCAAGCAGGCTTTATAGTTTTTAGCTTATCCCTGATTTTTTAATATTTGTTATCATTAAGATGGATGATTGCGAGTCTATAGTATTTACACTTTACTAAAATATTTGTAGATGAGTAACCTGGTCAGTGTGATAGATGTGTATCTCCTTATCAGTTGAGCAGGTAAGAAACACACCCTGAAGATGTGGAGAGAAGGTGATGCATGTCACAGCCCCCTGGTGGCTGTCGTAACAACTCAGCACAGGGTCTCTAAGATGTACCTCAGTTGATACTACTACACACACACACAGTCCAATAAAGAAAAACAATTTACTCTTCAAACCCAAAGATACAAACTATGGCAGTAAAAGATAGTTTAAAAAAAATATGTTTGTGTATTTATTTTGGTTTTATCTGAGCAATTGCTACTCCAACATTACTCACGCTGCTGGGTACACTGCCCAATCTAAACCACACACAGTACTCTGTGGGGAATGAGGAAAAAACACAACCTTTACATACTTTTTAAACCACAAGATTTAAAAAACAAAATTATAGTCATTGCATCCTATAAATCCAGTCTATTTGCATATTTTACATTAATTGGGTATGTATAAGTAAAAATACAACTATTCTTGTAAAGCGAGAGTGGTAAACCAAGATTCATAAATATAAGAATACTTCTTAATTAGTACATCTAATACAAGGGTATATTAATAGCTTAAAGGGGTAGAGATAGTAGTTTAATGTAAGTAAAGTTGCATAACATGGAGAGAGAATGAGAAAACTGCAGTGATACCATTACATGTAGAAACCCACTACCAGTTCACTTTATTAAAACGTTGGTGATTGAATAGTAGTAAACAGTGACCCACAGCAATGTGAGTCTTACACATTAAACTGCTCAGTAACTGGTGCAATTAACAGAAATCATTACAAATAAATTAGGCCTAAAAAAAATTAAGCCCTTCTTAGGATTTGTAAAACACAAAAGAGGTAACAATCTTATACTAACCCAAAGTTGATTTAGCAGTGATTGTAGAGCACTTCAGAATTGTGCCCCCCTCCACTCCCACCACAAAACTTGTCGGATCATGAGGAGAAAAGCTGAAACACGTGACTCCCAACTCTGCGGAGTTACTCCCACCTAGTGGCGACATTTGGACTTTATTCTGGGCCTTCATGCTGTATTCCATAGAGATGACAAACCTACAGGGAGAAGTGAGTGAATTCCACAATGTTCCAAGCTCGTATTTCTATTTTTTTTTCAAGATAAAATCTAGAGAAATTGTACTTACATTTGTACATAAGAGTAGTAACCATTTAGGGGAAACCACCCTGAGTAAACCCAGCCAAGATTCAAACCTAGAACTTAAAATGTTACTACAGTCTATTGTGACCTTAGACTGCTCATAAAAGTTTTTTTTGTTTAAGATCAAATCTAGATCCTTTATCCTAATACAGTGTATGCAGCCAGGCACGGAGGGGGTCAAAGGGTCAACTGACCCCCCCTGTGGTATTTAGAACAATAATTTTAAAAATATGTATATATATATATTTAGAAAGAAAATACAAACAAGTTAAATCATACAAGTTTTTATCTTTCCTAGGGGTGTGTGAATGTTCTTTTTTTAATCTTAAGTGAAGCAAAGATTGAAACGTGAAGACAAGCTGAAGCTGAAACCAAATAGTTTTTTTTATCAAATAACAATATTCATAATTTTTAAATTATCTACTAATACTTCTAGTTAAAGAGAAAGTTAGTAGGGAAAAAACACACTATATTATATTATTATTATGCTAACATATCTGAGTTTAACCCTGCTTGAATTATAGGTAGATGTAATTTAATCACCAGTCTGCATTAAAATACTTTTTATTGCTGTTATGTGATTATTATAATTTATTTAAATGGGTAATACTAAGTGATTTTCAAGTATTTTCGTAATTTATAGAGGTTTTATTATTTCTTCATAACTTCTCAAGGATGCTAAGGTTACAGTGGTTGCCGAAGTGACAAAGTCGTATCGAAGGTGACTTAGGCTTCAACTTTTGACATTTCGAAGATTTGCACACTCTTACTGAATTCCTAGTGCACGCTGTTCATCTCTTACACCTGTCTTCAACACAAGCAATGAACCGAGTTAAAGAGGTGTGGAGTGTGCTATTTTTAGAAAGACTTAACCCCTTCCAGTGAAAAGTATGCTAATCTGTTTCAAACCAGTCAGAGGTAGTAGGAAATATTTACTTTTAGTATACCGGTACAATTTGTTTGAGTGGCCTTGGACGTGAAACATCTTACGTGTTTTGTTTTGTTAATACTTATGTGTAATAAAGTGTAGATTATAAATATTTTGGTCTGTTTGTAATTATAATTACCTATGATAGTTTTCTTTACTCTTAGTAAACTGTGAGTGTGATATTTCTTCCTGCTATTCAATTTTGTGATAAATTATTGTCTTTGCTCGTTATGTGATTTGAATGCAAGTATTGGCATTATAATGTCAAAAATAAAAGGATAGACAGATTTTGTTTTTTCAAGGAAAAAATCTGAACCAACAGGAAACGAAACTGTGGATTTACTTGAAAATAGTGCATCAGTGAACTTAATTTGTGACTCACCCTCAACCAGTGGATCTAATTCAAATACTAGAATCTCTATATAAAGTGTAGGACCAAAATAATTTGGTATTGCCAACTTTGTTAGAGTTGAAACTATTTCCAATGACTTTAAATATCACATGCTAGTAGAACCGTTGACTCCACCACTAAGTTACAATTTCCCTAATGTTGTTCAGTCAGGATGTAAGACATTTTCAAAGATTGTGGCTGGACAAGTTTGTTTGGTTAACGCACAGTGCCAAAAATAATGGCGCTTATTGTAATGCATGTGTACTTTTTGGATTGAAGGAGGTAGGAGTAGAATATCTCTCGGAAGTTTTATACGAACTCCGTTTTTAAACTACAAAAAAGGAAAAGTAATGCTTTGCGGACACACCTCCAATGAATAACATAAAACAGCAATTATAAGATGTTCTTAATTTAAGAATAAATTTGAAAACAAGACACGATCAGTTGAAGTCAGATTAGATTGTGAAGTGAAAAAAAAAGAATTGAAGAAAATTGTACATGTTCGATAGCCATGATAAAGACAGTTATTCTATGTGGCCGACAAAACTTTTTCCTAAGGAGTCATCGTGATGACGGAGAGCTTAAAGAAAATGATAACACAGAAAATGAGGGAAACTTCCGAGTACTTTTAAGATTCCGTATTGATGCCGGTGATAGTGATTTAAAGAACTACATAAAAACAGCACCTAAAAATGCAACATTTATTAGTAAAACAACTCAAAACGAATTGATTGAAGCTTGCAGAGAAGTTATCCTTAGTAAAATTGTTAAGTCCATTAAAGCAGGGCAATTTTTTTAGGTACTAGTAGATGAAACAATGGATGTCAGAACAATTGAACATACAAGTCTTTTTAATAAATTTCTGTACATACTTTCACTTAAAATTCGAGAAGAATTCTTAGGTTTTGTGGAAACAAGAAATCTCAGTGGTGAGACTCTCACAAACTTCTTGAAAATTTAAAAACAATCTTGGACTTCTAAAGCATGTTCTTTTACAAGTGTAAGGAATGCTATTGCTGTGGTGTATTAGAATCTGGTATCTCAACAACATCCATCCTCTAAGAGATTACTCTGCAACCCAGTTATCATAAGGGGATGTTCTGAGCTATCTGGTTTACTAGTTCTAATATTGTTTATGCCAACTTTCCTAGTAGTGCCATCTAACATTTTGACAATGTAAACAGCAGGACTCACTTTAAAAGTTTTTTGAGCTGGGACTCATTTAATAATTTTATTTCTAAAATTTGTAAACTAAGACCTGATTATTTACAGCAAATGTTCAGGATTGAGAAATGATAATTTAGTCTTCACTAGATATTTAAATATAACCTCCACAGGGGACAATTTGGTAACAGTGCTTGGTAGAGAACGACTTGCAAAAAGTTGAATCAGGCACAGGTTCAAATATTGGTCAGGTGTACTGAGGGTGCTTTTCCTGAAATAATTTTCCACTCATGATCTTCACACAAATGTGGGTATATTTCATATAAATATAACCTTACTAATTACTAAAACCATTGGTGTATTAATACATGGATGTGTAGCCTTAACGAGTACTAAGATGTGATGCTAAAAAAAATTTACACAATTTTTTTTTCTAAGCAAGGCATTAAAAGCTAAATTTTCCAGGGGGTGGTGTGTTCAAGCCAATACAAGTTTTTTTTTATGTGTATACATGGACCCCATTATAGGGAGTCCTTCAAATTCGGGGAGGTTCTCTACCCCCATTTCTACACCCTTGATTGTAAGTTATTAATACCATCATGAACTGTTTCCAGCCTGTGGCCGAGTCAATTTAGTAAAATGCCTCCATATTCCTCACCCATCGACCAGTCGCAGGCTTCCGGGCCTTGACCCCACACTCCACACCAACACCCTCCCATCACTACTTGAAGTCACTAAGAGAGGTCTCTGATGGGTAGGGTCAGCGCTACGGATCCATGAAACGTGGGTGATAGCCTCACGGTGGCTGCCAGGGACAACAGCAGAGGAACCCACAAGTATCTCATCCTCTGACTGTAAGTTCCACACTAAGAGTTCACCTGGGAGCCCACAGA
>CABFOW010009464.1:0-13810 GCA_902141385.1 Timema californicum | reverse complement strand
CTCTGCAAATTCTGCTACCTTGTTATTTTAGTTTAGTTTTTTTTATTGTGCGCCAGCCTTAGTCTTCTAGGAAGAGTAAGGGTGACGCCACAATACAAATACTTATTAAATATATCACGTTTGTTGATTCACGAACTGTAGATTGCAGGTCTCATTTACTTGGTCGTGGTATCGTAAGTTGCAAAGATTGTGACTCTCAGCATCATTTAATAGTACAAAATTTGAACTTGGAATAATTGTATATACCTTATTTGGAGTGATATATTTAGTCCGGAAGAAATAGGTAATTTCTTATCAACGGTGTTAATTCTTGTCAACCACAAGACACAACGGTTTCCAAGTTCTTAAACTAAGATATGTAGGCCTATATGATAAATATATTGAAGAAGGGTTCAAAGCTTCCTCCAAACGTTTGGGCTGAATCTCAAAGGACTATAACCTGCTGTGAATAATTTAATGTGAATTTGAATTCAAAGCAGTAACAGTGGAGGCTTTGTTCAAGTGTACATAAAGATTCACAGCTCTTCAGTTTCAGTGAAAATAATAAATAATCTGGTGATGGTGAAATAGCGGAAATTGCAAAAACATATGACTTTAAAATATGAAGAAAGATGAATTTATAGAAATGATTTTCTAATATCTGTTCAATTTTCTATAAAGACAAAAAAGAAACATGTTCTTTCTTACCACCTACTTTTTTTTTCTCTTTTGAAGAATCCAGACTCTATTTTTTTAAGGGATGAAAACATCCCTTTTAGGACTAATTTAGACTCTCTGTGCTATTATTACTATCAACTTTTGGATGAGCTTGGATACACTCCTTTATATTATATTTCC
Source organism: Timema californicum (assembly GCA_902141385.1). NCBI lineage: Eukaryota > Metazoa > Arthropoda > Insecta > Phasmatodea > Timematidae > Timema > Timema californicum. Next base: position 12,973 of record CABFOW010009464.1, on the reverse strand, counting down.
ATACATTTTATATGCATTGGAGGCTATATTGCCAGTTGGTTTAGTTCTAATAGGTGTACTGCTACTGAAATGAAGTGTGATTGCTTTATTTGAACCCAATGTATTCTCACAATGTAAATGTGTAAAAGCTTAGGGATGGAACTCATTAGGAACGGCCAACATGGCACTGCATGGCACGGGTCGGTTCAGTGAGGCTCAGCTTGTCGTTATTTTATTTATTCATTTAGAACCACGTCTTAATAGCCATTCAGGTTATACGCTTAAGTACTAATTACACTAATAGATTAAGAATCGGGAAGGTTGAATTTAAATAAAGTGAACATACATTTTCGTGTAGGTAGCGTGGAAAGCCATTTAGGAAAAACCACCCTCATTTTACCCAACCGAGATTCTAACTTCAATCTCCCCATCCTCGGCAGTCTAGCTTAACACGAAACCAGTGCGTTAGCCAACTACGCCACTGAGGTGGGTGTATCGTAGTTAACCCACTAGGAACGGCCAACATGGCACGGTATGGTACGGGATGGTTCGGTGAGGCTCTGCTCGTAGATAACCCACTAGGAACGGCCAACATGGCATGGCATGGCACGGGGTGGTTTGGTGAGGTTCTGCTCGTAGTTAACCTACTAGGAACGGCCAAAATGGCACGGCATGGCACGGGATGGTTTGGTTAGGCTCTGCTCGTAGTTAACCCACTAGGAACGGCCAATATGGCACGGGCTGGTTTGGTGAGGCTCTGCTCGTAGATAGCCCACTAGGAACGGCCCGAATGACACGGGCCATATCGGCGTGGCTCGGCTCAGAGTGAGCACACGTGTAACGCCTGTCATGGCATCGGAATGGTCAACGTTGGTAGAAACAAACATTTTGCAAGTTCTAGTTGCAATGAAGAGTTCTCCGGAAAGGAGTTAGTGGGTGCAGTTTGTGCAGAAGATGGAGATAATGAAAAAAAAAACCAGCAGACACAGGTTGGGGGACTGGGTGCATTACATATTTAATAAGTGTCAAATCATAAAGATTCTCTGATATTTGTTTCTATGTGTTGTCCTTATTCCTTTGTCGTGGTAGCTTAAATCAGATACATCATAGAGAAATTGATACTCTCTAAAAGCTTCTATAAGAAGTATGTCTGTACTCATTATCACATAAAAAACAAACTTGTTTTAAGGCACAGAGAAAAACAGCTCTTCTCCTTGACGTGGTCGCAAACGTAGCCTAGCGGCCGTTGTAAATGAACAGATATAATTCTCGGTGGAGCATTCTGGTCATTACGCTCATGTTATGGGTGGTGCAAAAATGAGCCGGGTGCTACAAGTGAATTGAATTCTGTGCAAAATAATATGACCGGTGCCTCACCGTGCCGTGCCGTGCCGAGCCGTGCTGGCTGTTCATACAAATTCCTTTACTTGAGAGGTACCGCTTTTCACCATAACTTTCTAATCTTCTCTAAGAAGATATTAAAATAGATTAATAATTATTATTTCCTATCAAAAATTAATAATGTTTTTTTCTTAAAATATAACTTATACAAATTAACGGTTTAAGATTAATTTGTGCGTACAACCCGAACGGGTAGTAAGACGCGGTGCTAATAATAATAATAACAATAATAATATTAATTTGTTTTAGTTTTCAGAACAAAGAATTATAAATGAATATTATGATGAGAAAATATTTTTTTTACTGTATATGCAATACTTTGCTATCGTTTGTCTATCTAAGCATTCAAGAAGTAGTCTATTACTCGAGTGTAAGTAACCAAAACAACGAATTCTCAAACAATCAGAGTATGTCAAAACTAGTTAGTAGTTAGCTCATCGTTGGGTAAACTTTAAATGAAGCACGCGTGAATTATGTAAATTATTCTTACTAGTAGAATCTTCCTCTTCTTGATTGGCCTGATTATATGTCAACCATGGGGAAACAATACCCTTTCTGACGGTTAAATAAGTTTGATTCCTCGAGGCTAATAAGCAAGTAAGTATGCATGAAAGGAATCTCATCGAAGGCATCACTCTGACTCTCAGAGTCATCAGTGGGAATAAATTTTAGAAGACCACCATGAGTTAGCGTGAAAATAGAATATAAGAGGTACGGCAATTTTCCTGGCATCAAACACGGACACACCGACAAAATCTTCGATTATTGACATGACAATTTTAGTAATTCAACTTCTATACCATCTTTGGTGCTGATTGGCAGCTCATAGCTGACTTCTAACAGTCAGCATTTAGGTATATACTTAAATTTTGACCGTCAGAAGTGACAGCTGCTTAACACATGTTTTTACAGATCATATGGCTCGGCGTAGGGATACATAATCTGGTCTGGTAGCTTTTAAAAGCTTTTAGCTGTCAGTCAGCATCGAAGAAGACACGACACACGACACACGACACGACGTTAACATTAAATTGAAGTGGTTTCTTGGAAAACTAACAATTATACTGACACATTTAATCAAGTGTAAGCTAATAGCTCAAAAATTCAGTTAAATTTACTAAATAAAGGACAAATGTTCATAACTATGTTAAGTTTCTAAGTGAACTGATTGACTAGTCATATTATTTTACAAAATTACGTAATTGAATCTAATCTCTTAAAACTAAATATATCTATCTTTAAGTTTTATTACATAGCTTGGTTATTTTCAATGTAGACTATATTGTTTAAAACATAATTTTAAATCTTCACAAAGCATTGAAACGTTTCTAAATATGTAATTAGTAATGTGAAGTCTAGCATACAGTAGAGAGAAGTTGGCTCTTAATACGCTTGTAATAAATGCAACAAAGATATGACCTACATTATTTTTAACAAAACACTAAAGATAATTACAAACACATTTGTGTCCATTAATGATACAAAATCTCTTCCTCCTTTTACAAATTGTAAAAATAAAATAAAATATCAGTCTCATATCTAAACAGAAGGAAGGTTGAAACTCTCAAATAAAAACATTCAAAAAATCACAAAGCAAGGTATATAAAACAAAACACACACAAAAAAATACTAGCAGACATTATGAGGGAGGTTTCATTATTATCGTAGGATCAAAGTTGGTTTGGGTATGTGTAAGAGGGGGAAAAAAGGGGTAGGGGGAATTATGTGATACAGTAGGGTACCATTACAACCGCATCCATTATTCAACAAGAGCTCATTGGTCTGGCTATTGTCGGAGCAATCAAAGTCCCTAGCCAATCACAACACGTAGCTTGATATAATTTGTTATCTGCCCTTGTACATCTCTCTTTAAAAAATACCTCTTTGTCAGTAATATACACTCTTTTTTTGTCAAGAAATGAATTCGATGAGACGAGCATTAAAAACTATATTGTAGATAACCTTCGAGCAGGCTGTATAACCATCGCGTTTAAAATCATTATTGAGGTAATCCGTAATCATAGGATCCATTATCAAGATTAACTGAGTAGCTATATTGTAATATATTATTAATAGAAGATTATACTTTCGCAAGAACCACTAGTATTCAAAGCTGCAAGGCTAGCCGCACGGGTAGTGTGTGGCAGACCAAACCTGGGTGGTGGGGGGTTAAGTTCAATTTACAACTCGACTCACTGGAGAAGATTTTATTTTACAGAATATTTTTCTAACCTCTCCAAAGATAATTAATAGTGCGCATATTCTTAAGATTCATCATTTTGATCCTGATCCTTACGGTCAGATAGTTAATATCACGTGTTTCTTGATACAGTCCAATTTTCATAGGAAAGTCTTTAATAAAAAAAATCATGGCCTAAATTGATAACATTTGACTATTATATGGGTGATGTTTTATAGGTATTCATAATTTAAAACAAAAGTGGCAACTACAAATCACCTGTCTTGATGTTTGAATATATACGTGAATACATGAAAGTAGATCTTTTTACTTTTTTAGTTATCAGAAAAGAACTTTCCTATCAAAATTGGACTGAACCCATCTGAATTGTCAGTATATCTAACCTTATGGGGTGAATATGAGAAAGGTGGAATTTATAGGAAGTATATCTGAATTTGCGTAGAGGTAAAGTGGGAAATTATTTAGTTAAAATCAACTTAGTACAATAGCCTAGATTCAAACTACGATTTTCAAGTCACGTGCCTACCGGTGCTGGTTTTAATTTTTAAGAAAAATGAAGTTATTTTAACGCCCTACAACCTATCTTCCTATGCACGTAGGTTCTGTTAGAAAAGGTTTAAGCCATCTATCTCTATGTTGCTATTATTATTAGCACCGTGTATTACTATGCGTTCGGGTTGTACGCACTTACGCTAATGTGTATATGGTAGGGTGATTGCGAGATGAAATGGAGGACCTACAGTTTAACGTGGAATCCGAATCACGGTGGAGACCTGGCATTCCCCCACATTCACAAGTTGTGATTATTACACGTCTTGTCCGAGGGGAAGAAAGGGTTTGGTAATCAGCTCAATGTCGCTTTTTCCGCGGATTAGAATAGATGTAATAACACGTTAAAAAATCGGGCTTATCAATTAATTTGCTAAGGTATTGATTTAAAAATATAGATTAACATAAATAACAATCGGTGACAACGTGGGATAAGGCGTCAACTTATTGGTGTCTTATTTGCCAGTGATAGAGAGGCAGGGGTTCCAATTTCGACCGGGCTTATAGATGGGGTATTTTTATAAATGGTATCTTTCTCTTTCTCGTTGTGGAAGTGAATATATTTCCTCTAAATGCTACCTTCATATTCCCCATTTCATTAGTGGAAATAAAAGGATAGCGTGGACGGGTAGTAACACCTGGTACCCACATGCTCAAATTTATATACGTATTAATATAAATTAACTAAATAATTGTACTATATTATCAATACCTTGATAGAGTATTTTCATTTTCTCATTTATTTAAGGTATTTAAAGTGTACTCTCTGAACCAAATGATTGTATCTGCACACGACTTATATAAACTAACTTAAATATAAAAAATACACAACATACAACACATTAATCCAACCCTGTGAAAGGATAAACCTATAATTCACCAATTATAAAAAAAAATGCCATGCCAGGTATCGAAACTGGGACCATTAGCTCAATATGCTACAGATTGAGTTAAGGTGCTGAACTATTAATGATTAATCTAACGAGTAACAAAGAAGCAAGCAATTAAGTGCTGAGAAGAATTGGAGAAAAGAGACAAATGATAGAAAAAGTCAGGGGGAAAAAAGATAAATTGGTTAGGACGGATTGGATGAAAAAGGAATGCCCGCTGGAAATTACATTTGAAGGAATGATACAGGGTAAGAGATGAAAATTTTAAGGAGGAGATACTAGATGATAGATACAATCAAGGTTGGAGGAAGATATGAATACATCAAGCGAATGGCCCAGGTGCAAGAGACTTGGGGGAGTATCATAGCTGGACCTGCCAAAAAGGCAGACAGAACTTCACCTGATGTTGATAAGAAGTTTGTACGAGAAAGGTTGTTCAAAGGGAGTTCATCCACGATGGGAGGGAGATGATATGAGAAGACCAAAATGATAAATCTCAACCCCTGTAGTGCACCTGGCCGAGATTCAAATTTAAGCCTCATTAAAAGTATATTGCGATCTTGACCCATTATAGCACACAACCACCAGTGCAGAGAAAGTATGAATCATCTTCTTATAATCGAATGTAGAGGAAAACTTGGTAGACCCTTATAAAAGTGTTGTATATCCTTCCCAATGTGAAGATAATAAGAGAGAGTTTGCAACTCGAGGGTTGGTCCTGATTCGTCTCCCACACATCCGGAAAGGCACGCGAACTTAGCCCTTCGAATGGATAGTGACACTCGCTTGCATAATCTGGGAGAAAGCACATTAACTATTAGGGGAGTCCTGAAAAGGTGGTAGTTTCCCGTTGATTTGCGCACTGAATATCTATTAGTGAGCCAGAAAGCATACCAGTTTTTGCACGAGAGGTACTTCATATCCAGGTTTTTTTTTTACATGCCACAATCAACATGGGACCAACGGCACTACTTACCCTCCGAAGGAAGTTGCTCTATGGATTTTCACATCTCGGTAAAAATCCGTCAACCTCAACTGGGCTTAAGCCCGTGAACATCGGATAGTGGGAGGGAGTCCTTTGCCCCAATACCATCGAGAACGTAAACATAAGGTGTCAAATTATTTAAATTTTAAAATTTTCAATTATACCTATTAAAATTAAAAGGCTAGAAATAATAGTAGAGCATTCAACAACTTTTATCTCGTCTAAAAACACAAATCGAGCCAAAATTTAGGCCAGTGGTTGTGTAGCTAAATTTTGATTAATTTTGGCTCGTAATTAAACATCCATGTTTTGGGTTAATTTTAAATACGTTTAAGGCTATAACAAATCAAATCAAACAATAAAATTTAAACTTTTTGTATATATATATATATATATATATATATATATATATTTATAAGCTACAAGCTCCTTTAAGGGAACCATGTTTTGAATTTTGAAATATCACTTTCACGATGGTTTATGTGAGATTAATCCAGTGGTCTCCAACCTGGCATGGCAGCATGCTTCGGGTGGGGTCGCAAATATTGTTGAGGCTATATTTACTTTTTAAATTGATTATAATGGTTTTATTAAGGTGGGAAATTCAAATATAAATGTTAGGCCTTTCGCCCACGGAGCTACTCAACTGTGATTATATTGGCTAGTGATTGAAGTCACAAAGTGGTCAGTAACCAGTTGTTTCACACATGGTGCCAAGTCAAAGTGGTAGCATTTCAATCAGTTTCGTACTATTTAGCTGCAAGAACATTCTTTGGGTTTCTAGAATATTTAATATATTTATTAATTGAATGTCTAGTGATTCAAGTGCTGAGGAGGATTTTGTTCTCTATTATTATTACCGATATAAGAGACTTAACCAAAGTTCATGCATACAATGAAAATAATATATTATTATTAACACTGCGTCTTACTAACCGTTCGGGCTATACGCACTTACGCTAATGTGTAATGGTAGGTTGATTGTGAGATGAAATGGAAGACCTACAGTTTAACGTGGAATCCGAACCACGGTGGAGGCCTGGCATTCCCCACATTCACAAGATTTCTTGTCAGAGGTGAAGGAAGGGTTTGGTAATCAGATAAGTCTGTGCCGGGACTGAGCATTGAACCCCGGTCGCCAGCACAGAAGTCCGACACCTTACCCCTAGACCGCCAGGTCACCTTGAAAATAATATAAACTGATTACTATAACTTTACTATAATTATTATTATATAATAATAGTCAATTATATAATAATAATAAACTATTCATCGTGGCAAAGGGACTGCAACTAACTGATGTAAAATTTATAACGTGGTTAGAAAGTCGAAAGAACGCTACTGTGAGTAGTACCTTAAATGTTTGGTAATTTTAGTAATTGTTCATTCATGATGATCGAGTTTGTTAGCCTGGCGACTAACGTGTTGAGTTTCCAGTGACTGATCATGGACGCGTTGTAAACCGGTTAGCAGGCTGTTATTGAAATACATTAGCGGTGACGCTCAAGCTACTGATTGGTAGATTAGGTTTTACTCACCTTACTTTTGAGGCTTATTTGAGTGGCTAAAGGCTTAAAAGGTTAAAATAGTGAAGGGTTTTAAGCTACTGTTTAGTTCCCTTTGGTTACTCAGCTGTGAAAGTTGATTGCTGACTGAGTTTGCAATAACAGTCTCGTGTTTAGGTGAGGGGTATTTCTAACGTAACTTCCATAGTACCCATCGGTCTCATCGATTCTCTTTTGATACATCCTAATCGCATTCCTATAATTATTATTTAAGCAATTTGAATTAATTAAATAGCTGACCTAGTGATATAATGGTCAGAGCTCCTGGTTGATAACCTGAAAGCCACGGCTGGTACCAGGAGTTTTTTTTCTCGAAAGGGAATAGTCCCCATGGTCACCAGGGTTTGGTTAATTAGGCTTAAGTTAGTTTAAGGTCTTCACTCGCTCCCTACTCTCATATTCACTATCATCAGTCACTCACTTCATCGGGATATGGAAATAGTCTCCACGGAAAGGATGTAAGATTAGTACATTCGGGCGTCCCCTGGGCAACGGTGCGTTATTACTGACTAATCTTTCCCCAAAACAAGCTACAGACACGCCATTGTTATTATTATTACTAAATCATTACTATTAAATCATTACTATCAAATCAAGTACGTGGACTTAGGATCAGGCTCGCTTGGTTTGTTGGTTATGAGGTCAGGATTAAAATTTCAACTGGGGCTACTGGGAAGTGGAGGGAGATATTTTTCCCATACTGGTTCCCCCACCTTCTCCATCCACGCAAATAACAGAACATTTGCTCTAAATTCTACCTACCTCACAAGTGTAATTAAATATAGATAGCCCGGACGGGTGGTAAGCTTCAGGGAAAATAATAGTTTATAAGCTAGTATATGAAGTTTTGTAGGCTATCAAGGGAATGCGATGGTTTAAAAAATAATTGGAGTCAAACCATGCACAATTTTGAAAGACATTGGCTTAATCTATAAATTGAGACTCTGATTTGTGGTAAATAAAATGATCGATCTTGTTAAATAAAAAGTTGTATTTCGGTACTAACAGTCGGTAAATAAAGTACTTTTTATACTTAAAATGGTAAACAGCTAACTCGAACCTAACATTTGTAGTCTTATGAATAAAAAATGACAAATCCTTATTATTAAGCTTGAAATTTTGTTTACATTTTGACTTTCCTAATAGCCAGTAAAAACACTTATTTTATGTGTTCTTTACCAATGGTTTTTGGTTAATAAAGACTACATTTTATAGACTAGAAATTTTAAAAAGAAAATTGTAGTAGGGCAGTTGGCCTAATATTTTTTTTCTGTATATTTCAGTCAAAAGAGGAAAATAAAGAAAACGTCTGCTACTAAGTAATAACCGATTTTATATTGTTTATTTTCATTAAAATATACAGTACCATTATTTGTAAATAAAAAAGTCAAAAAGTCAATGAAAAGATTCAATCTCATTTTACTTGTATTTTACGTATGTTTAGTGCATTCGAAAATTCTACAATAAACTTTAAACTATTTTTGATAAACATCAGACTATGCCAATTAAAAGTGAATAAAAACACTGTTATTCTGCCACTACCATGGCTAGCTACTGGTTTAGTTAATACACTTCAGAAGATGTATATAAAAATGAAATAAATTCAGTGGCGTGCCATGAAGGGATTCCAGGGCAGGCAGAGCTTATTTGGTTTGTAAATAATGTTCTACCAGTATGGGTCCTCAATTTGACCACACATACATAAGATATGCTATACATGGGAATGTATTTTCATTGATACCTTTCCATTGGATGGTCTACCGAGTAATAAGAACTATGACAGGTCCAGCTTTAGTTAATGCTGCTTATCCTTTCGTACTCCACGCCATACCCCTGAAGGAATTACATTTAATTAAAAGTTAAAAACAAAAATTCAGAAATAAACACCAGACAAGATTTTAACCAGGAATTCCTTTGTGAGAGTACGAGCCTTTACACCAGTGAATTATTCTAAATCATATATTTTCTAAGAACTGTCAACAAATGTTTGATGTGGTTTCCCTTATTCACTAACTCTCTGATAGACCACCCTCACAAAACCTTAACCATCACCAACCACCATCTCACCCTTCGCAGCCCCTTTGACCACTTTCATTTGTGCCCGTAATTGCCCCGTGAGGCCACTTTTCGATTTCCGGAACGGACGTGTGGGCATCTCGGAATAACGTTTCGACCTACTATTAAACTCTAATCGAGCATTACACTGCTATTACAGCAGGCTTTACTTCAAGATGGCACTCGGCGTAAAAACCACGTAACTTCAAAGTAATCCCACCCAAACGACGTGGAGGAAAAAAAAGAGTGGTTTTTTAATCGCGTTCCGTTTTGTAGTTAAGTTCCTTTTGTTGACATTTAGTTAAGTGACTCGTAACAAAATAGAAACGACCATTTCAAAGAATGAACCATTCGGCATTTAACCGACTTTGTGCAGAGCTATTACGTTACAGCCGGTAAGTATTGTAAGGCTCAATTTATAGCAATACTCTTAATTATTAAAATAAACTAATAGAGCAAGCTGGTATACAATCAAGTTAAACGGTATTGACTCGTAGAGGGGTCCAATTCAAAACTTTTGGATTGAGCCCCTTTTCTCTCATCAAAACACTGAATATAAATATTTTGTGCCATGATTTAGGAAAAATAACTCTTAGCATACCCAACTGGAGCTCGAACCCTTAACTACTGTGTCTAGCAAATCAAGCTAAATATGTCTTAGGTCTAGTTCACGTCCCCACCGATTCGGGTATCCTCCTTATAACAGATATTGTCCAACTGTGCAATAAATAAATAGGCCTAACTTAAGTGAAATTTTAAAAAACGTAAAAAATATCCTGAAATTTAAAGGAATAATCACACACTATTCGTAAAGCATCGAGATTTTTTTTATAAATACTAAAAACAATATGTTTTGTTTTACGGATATGAAATTAACTCACAGTTCGTGAATTGGTGATTAACTTCGGATATAATTTCAAAAAATTTAATATCAATTTATTGTATCAAAACTCATGGTGCTTATGTTTTCAGAACCAAACAAGTTTTCTCATGTTATTTAAATACTTTGGCCACATAAATTATGAGCCTGAACTACGAAATAATACATCACAATGATGTTCAATGTTTATTAGGAATTAGCTAAAATAAATTCATTTATAGTGTTTTAAACAAGCTATACATATATTTCAAAATATTTTAATACATTCAATTTCTGTTTTTATAGAATAAAAACATATCAAATTTTAACAGAACAATCTTTTTTTAGCACATTTAGTACAGGAAGTAAGTTACAAATAACTTTTGCTTTAAAGCTGTATTTATATCTGCGTTTCCGAAAATTATTAAAATGGTTTACAAAACCTTTCTTGGTGGAATTATACATGTAATAAATTTGCTTTTAATCTGTTAAATATAATTATATTCAAGATTTCAGATCTCCATATTGGACCAAATTTAATTGCATCTGCAACCTTTTAATTTGATAGGGGTGGTATTATACATAATTTTGTCATATTTTAGCTTTTATAAGCAATTTTCGCTAGCTTTTGAGCACCAAATACTGTTATAAAACATTCTTATAAAATATACTCTGATAGTAAAATTATAAAAATGTACTAAAATACCTGCATAATATTATTTGTTACGTTAACAGCGAAAAGTACACAAAGACTTCATTTTATATCTATGTTGGGTATTCGAATTTCATTATCTATAGTTTAAAAAATAGGTATTTATGCTGTAATAGAAGGAATATATATTTTAAGTTATTGCTTAACAACAATTTATGATAGATTAATAGTTATTTTTAAATAAAACTAATTTCATTCCTAACTTTATTTTGTAAAATTAATATTTGCAGTAAATCAACTATAATTTATTTGCTGAGCAAATTTTTTAAGAACATATATAATAATCTATAAATATAGGCTGGATTTATTTTAAATCATGTGTTACAAAGTATTTATCTTAATACTATAGAAAAACCGGCCACCCAGTAGTTAGAAAGCATCCCTGCCAAAAATAATTATAAGATTTGGAGTGTTAAACAGGGTGTATTTTAATTGGTGTCAAATATTTTAGGAGCATATTCCCATGGACCAAACACTAAGAAAATATCAAACAAACATGGGCTCATAAACGCTTAGTTTTAGAGTTATGAATGATTGGTAGTGAGGAATCCATTGAATGGCCTGTTTGACTACCAGATTCGAATTCAATAGATTTTTATCTCTGGGGACATTTAAAGTCCATTGTTTACGCAACTCTTGTGCCTGATATTGAAGTTTTAAGAGATTGTAACTTAAATGGATGTGAGAAAACTCGAAACACCCAAGGTGTATCCACCGGAGTAAGCCAATCATAGAGCACAGACTCAGTGGATGCATCTAATTAGGAGAACATAGCTTAAAAATTTTTTAGCAAAATGTTCTGTCTTGTATTTTTGTTTGTATCTGTTAAACTTTGTCTTACTTAATTGCATTATTTCTTATGTTTATTACTTATAAATTTAAAATTAAAACTCCTATCTTAGACAATAAGTGTTTTCGCACCCATGATTATATTAATTTTTCTTACTGTTTCGTGGATGGGAATACGTACGGTCTTAGAATATTTAACACCACTTAAACACGCGCGGTATACTTACATGTAAAATAATTTCATTCACTTATAATTTGTTAATTACAATACTTTTGTATAAAGTATTTGGCTATACATTGTTTCAAAGTACTAGCAAAATGAACATTTTTGTTTATAGTACTTACGTTAAATGTAAAAATATTGTAAGTATTAAATTTTCATTGACATACGATTTGATACTAGTCATAATTCCTATACATGAATTAGTTTTTATTTCTAAAGTATTTCTTGTATAAGATTAAACAAAGTTCACAGCCGTAATTTTTTTATATATATATGTTAATAGGTGAGAAATTGTTTTTTGTTGGTATTGTACTGGGTTAGTTTTAAAAAAAATCTTTGAAATATGAATAAATTTGTTCATGGAATATAAAATGGTAGTGTAAAATATTTGGCATAAATTTTATATAACAAAATAATGTGAACTTGTTGAACCTTTTTATATTTCTAAAGTTTTAGAATTTTTTTTTTCATAAGGCTCCTCCGAGGCAGTTTTGGGATTTGATATCCAGCCTTAAAATTAAGGGTAGTATACTGACGTATAAGAGTAGAAAAGACCTATTTCATTGATATCCGCTCTACATATTTTGATTAAAATTTGTAAATAGGCGTTGTTTAACATTACAAATAAAATGTAAACTCTTATTTTCCTGTAAAAATTAATTTTAGGGTACCTTACATTAGCGTAAATTTACCATTTTGAACTATTCCCGCAATACTACGCAATATTACGTAAAAGGCTTATCTTCGCAAAGTAGTAGTACTATTA
>CABFOW010009463.1:0-13813 GCA_902141385.1 Timema californicum | reverse complement strand
GGGACCAGTGAGACAAGTCATGCTGGGTAACAATGAGACAAGTCATGCTGGGTAACAGTGAGAGAAGTCATGCTGGGTAACAGTGAGACAAGTCATGCTGGGTAACAATGATACAAGTCATGCTGGGGAACAGTGAAACAAGTCATGCTGGGTAACAGTGAGACAAGTCATGCTGGGTAACAGTGAGACAAGTCATGTTGGGTAACAGTGAGACAAGTCATGTTGGGTAACAGTGAGACAGCACAACTACTGTCACTTCTGTCCCGCCCAACATTTCCACCGAGAGTGCCCCGTACTCCTCGCAAGCAGAACCACGGACAGACCACACAACCTGGCACGGGAAACGGAACCAGTGGATGAAACCGTGGCCAAGCTCATCCCCGGCCCGGCCGGCCATACTTATCAGCGGACCACCAGCACACTTACCCCGAATCCTAGTTCACACGCCTTCAAGAGAACTTCGAGCCGTCCTAGACTCCGGAGCATCGCAGAACTTCGTTAGGACCTCAGCCCTCGACTCTCTCACACGGGAACAAATGATAAAAGCACCCACCTCAGTGCCCCTAGCCAAGGGAGGAACGGAACTAAATATTCAAGGCCACTACCAGCTTCCTATAAAAATAGGGACCACAAAGACGGTCATCACGTGTCTAGTCGCCGATGATCTCGTGGAAGAAATTCTTCTGGGTCATACATGGCTCACCGAACAGGAGGTAATAGTGGATTATCAGCGCGCCTGCGTAATATTCGGAAAGGAGACGAGATAACAAGTGTATTGGGTAGCGAGAGAACCAGGGAAGGTCAGCAACTTCAATCCTGAGGAAGTATTACACGACTCTCCCCCACCACTACAGACCCACCTGCTCCAGGTCATCAAGCAGCATCAGAGGGCTTTCGACCGTTTCAATCCCCAAAATCAAACCAATTGCGCACAACATCAGATCCACCTAAAGTATGACCGCCCCATATGAGGACCCACCTTCCGATACTCGCTCCAGAAGAAACAGATAATTCCAAACCTAAGTTGATGAAATGCTCAAAAACAATATCATAGAGTCCAGCACGTCGCAGTACCAAGCACCAATAGTCATCGTTAAGAGGAAAGAAAACCTCCTAGGTTCTGCACCAGCAGGCAAGGCCGTAGCCAGCCATTAATTCCAGGGGGGGTTTAGTGGGCTCATCCCCCAATTGTTGGAAGGGTAGAAAAATTTATAAATGATAAACAGTTCTAGAAGCTCTCTGAAGTGGCTTCTTTTCGTTGTAAAATAATCCCCTAGCTGCCAAAGGCTCGGAAAATTTCGAAATATTAAACACTTTTTGGAGCTTTGTGAAGTGTTTTTTTAATGATAAAATAACCCCCAAATTGCTATGAAAATTTATAAATATTTAACCCCTCTAGAAGCTCTCTGAAGTGCTTTTTTGTGGTAACATAGCCCCCTAATTTATATTTGTATCATAATCTTGATATTGTTTGAACCATAAATAAAGCCATATATTTTGTTCATAAAATTTCGAGGTTACTTGGGCCTAGCAACTGTAAGTGGGTGGATGACCTGTGGATTATTTATAGAAACTATGAAGCATTTTATTAAACATTCTCATAGTTCTAAAAACAGTTCTAGTTTACTAATTTATGACAATCACAAGAGTCATCTCTCAATTGAGGTTCTAGATTTAGCAAAAGAGAATGGTGTTACAGTTTTGACTATATTGCCCCATTCATTTGCAAAATTACAACCGCTTGACGTTGGGGTATTTGGGCCTTTCACCACAGCCCACATTGCTGCTGTTTATTCTTGGATGATCAGAAAACCTGGCCAAAATTTAACTATTTATGAAGTGGCAGCCTGTGTTGGAGAAGCTCATTTAAAGGTGATGACATCAACAAAGGTAATATCTGGATTCAAGAGGTCACGGATATATCCATTTGATGAACAATTTTTCACAGCTACCGATTTCATGTCAAGTTCAGTTACTTATAGACCACCTCCTGACAGAACAGTTCAAAATTTTGAAAATAATATTCAGGGAAATAACTCCACGACATCCTCAGTTAGCCATCACTTCAATGTGAACTCGTCCAATACTGAACCAGGTCCAACAACATCCTCTAGTAGACCTCAGGAAACCACATCACCGCCCAGTTTTGCTGTTTCTCCAGAAGAAGTAAGAGGTTGTACAAAATGCATGCCTGGTAGTAATAAATAAATCAGGGAAAAAAGAAGGGAAAAGCATGATAGCTACGGATACATCGATAAAGGAAGAAATCAGAAAATATAAGTGGAAAAAGTAACATATCAAGGATATCAAAGAAGACACTAAATAAGAATTTGTTTAGTGAAAATGACATTGAACCCGAGTACGATGACTCACCTGATGGCCTAGAATATTCTGAGGATCTTCAAGGATTTGAAGAGTTATCAAAGACCCAGTAGAAGGTGATCACATTCCAGTAGAATTTCAATTTAAAATAATCAGAAGATTTATTACATAGAAGTGAGAAGATAGATGATCAGTTTTGTTTTACGACTGTACCAGATTTAGGATCAGTGCAGTTAAAAGATATTCACCATATTCTATCAACAGCCAAAGTTTTTGGTACAACAAAATGTCAGCATTCATATTATTAATTTGGAACTAATGTTATATGATCATTTTAGGTTAAATTTAAAATTAATCACACTTTGAACATTTCTTTAAATACTTAAGTTTTGGAATTTAAGATTATTCTTTACTCTCATATTAGTTAACATTTATAATAATTTACATAAGAATTATTATTTTTAATTAGTTTTAATACTCATAAAAACATAATTTTACCTTGAAATTTTAACTTTTTATTAGTCTTATAACTTTAAATATTAAAGATGTACCTTTATTTAATAAAAATAACTTTTATTTCTTAAAACATGGAAGCCTATTTATTTTTCATGAAACAATTCTCTATTTTAATCATTGTCTTACTGTTACCCACTGTTAGTCTCAGTGTACCCCAATATTGGGGAACACTGATACGAATACATATTCACTCAATTTTTAAGATTTTTAAAAATACTTAAGAAATATGTCTGATTTTTATATTGATGATGACAGTAAATATGATGCTTTTAAAGTTCCATTTGGTCAGAAGTCAAAAATATAACTCTTTCTTTTAATTAACGAAAATAAAAAAAGTGTGTCACTGTTACCCACCTTCCCTTATATATAATATTTTACCTCATAAAGAATGCGTAGGTTTTGATCAAAGTAAAGGTAAATCCCCAAATAACTGTATTTATAGTTTTCTTAGTTTGTTCCCCACTGTCTTGTTGATTGTAACTGTGCAATATCTGCCAAGCTTGCCTTGGTTGGTTCCAACTTATTAGTGATTGTAACATCAGTCAAGGTATGACTGCTACCATCAAAGGTAAAAGGTAGGGGCTTTACACCATTCACTTCAATGAATATTTTTAATTATAGAAACACAGCCTATTTTGGATTTCTGGAGCTTTGCCAACCTCAGCCTGGGGAGGTGGTTGTCGTAACTGGGGCCGCTGGGGCTGTGGGCAGCTTAGTTGGCCAAATTGCAAAAATAAAAGGTTCGTAGCATGGGTTGTTATACTTACCTGACAAATCTTCATCTTATACCATTCTGAAAAATAATTTGTTATTTTATTTTTGAGAATTTTGAAACCCCTCATTTCACAAGCCCTCTTTCTAAATAGTGAACACCTAACATTTAGGTTTTTTATATTTATAATACTACTCCCCGTTTTCCAATGACCTAATTAAAAATTTAACATTTTCAGTTCTCAGTAAGCATTTGAAGTGCTATTGCTGAATTTCAGTTTTCCACCACACTGCGAAGTAGTTTTATTATTATCTATTTATAATTTTGAGACCCACCACCCCTTTTTCTCCAATTTGCTCTTATACAGTTCAAATTTTAAGATGTTATCTCGCGTTGTTTCTCTACCTGTCTGCCAAATTTTAATTTTCTAACTTGTGTAAAAAAATATATTTCACCCTCAAATTAAAGGCCCTCCATCATTTCCCATAGCCTCAATTTGAAATTTCCCAATTTTATATTTGTATGTTTATATGGAGAAGTCCCACTTCCTTCCTGCCAAGCAAAAGTTAAAGTTTCCAGGCTCAGGGGTTGGGAAAATAAAGTGATTAGTGAGTGAGTTTGGCCTTTTATTAAATAGCTCGGTATCTGCTCTTCGCACTGGAAATCTGTAAAGTAACTTTGTTCCACTTTGGTTTATAAAATTAACCACAGGGAAAAGAAGTCAAATCTCTAGAACAATTGATCACAGACTGAATATTTGAAAAAAACATCCATTTTACTGAGATTTAATAGAAAAACTATAGCTTATGTGTTAATCGAATGCCCAAGTTATATTCATCTTCAGTGCACTCAATACATAGCCTTGGGCATGTTGAGCAATGAACAGACAACCCAACATTTCATGTTTATATTATTATTACTTTTAGTACTACTATAATCATCATTATGATTGAGATTATCATTATTATTATTATTAGGATAACCTAGCAGTGAATAATTTAATATTTGTTTGACTATTTGTGTTGCAGCCTTTTGAACATTTTCATAAATGGTATGAGTTTTAAAATAATATTGAGTTATTGTTGTACATAATTTGAGATTACTCTTTACAATAAAATTAATGAGAAAGTAATAAGTTTATATTAAGAAATATTAAGTAACTTCCTTGGAAAATGTATACAAGGGAGTTTTAATGAAAACTTAAATTTCTTGTAAACAATGTAAACTTAATTCAAAGAGAAAAATACTGATTATCTGTAAAATGAGATGTAAATTGTATAAAGAAAAAGTTTTGGGGATTTGGTGAAATCAATATAACTTTCATCTCAAATATAAATGTCATGATTATGACAAAAGTTTGTTTCTTGAATAAACTATAGCAGGTTTGTAAGGGAGTTTATTCTCCTTTAACCAAATTGCACCCATGTGCCATGTGCTTGCAGGCTGCAAGGTTATTGGCTTTGCTGGTTCTGATGAAAAGGTGAAGTGGATCAAAGAAGAGCTAGGGTTTGATGCTGCCTATAACTACAAGACAAAAGATGTGACAGAAGCCTTGAAGGAGTCGGCCCCGGATGGCGTGGATTGCTACTTTGACAATGTAAGTTGGTAGGGCCTCTCATTGGACACTTTCCTCATTGCCACACCTTTTATCCATTCATTAATAACATTTGTGTCAGAGGTACAAATAACACTGGTCGACAATGTTTTTGTTAAAGGGATAAGTTTGGCTGATTCTTATGCACTTTTTGGGTTCCGATTCTGAAAATGATGTCAGAATTTGTCTTAAGGGCTCCACTTTGTTTTTCGTAATAGACTTCATTGTTACTTTATGTCTAAGAAGAATAGCAGGTAGTGTAATCAGCTGCGAATGACTAATGAAAAGAGTGGCACCGCAACAGCAATGGGGAAAATCAGAGAACCACCATGCGTTATTAAAGATAAGACACTCTTTCATAGTATGGCTCACTAGAGGCACAGTTGACATGTGAACAGCGCATGTCATTTGTGAATTTGTTGTGGGTATTAATTTTATTTTCTGGCCAATAAACTTGTGAATAGTGTTTTTTGTGTATACTTCCCTGTGAAGTCATATGATAACTACGTGTAGTAAGTGGTAAATACTATTTATAAAATGCCTCGTAGGTGTATAAATCACTCAAACTATTTTTTTTTATCTGTGTGTGTGGTGAGAAGTCTCAAGGAAGCAATATTACTCCTTGATCTCTACTTTGGGTGTAAAATAGATTATATGGACAGCGCTTCATTTATAGCTTTGCTTAGTAGTTGGCTGAGTGGTAAATCTCGTCTCATGCCATTTTCAGTTCCCATGGTATGTATAGAACCCAATTACCACTCAATAAATTGCTATTTTTGTATTACAAAACTCAGTGGAATCACAATCAAGTTTAAGAAAGTTAAATATTTTAATATTTCTTCGACCATCGGGCCTATTCTTCACAGTACATAGCTATTAATTCCGGTCTCACCCGAAGCATGGAATTTCATTTCAGTAGGTGATGCAGAGATACAGACTGACCAAGGAGAGGACGAAGAAGAAAAGGACCCAGATTACCTATGATAGATTGCAGAACCACAAAAAACTAGCCAGGAGGATTTAAATGATCTGGATTGGTTTAAAATGCAGGCAGAATTGCTGGCATTGAGATTGAAGGACTGTAATCTCCTTATAAAAGGAACTACTATGGTATTTCCGTCGAAAGCAATAGGAATTAGAAAACCTGTTCTATGTGCATAACTTTGTTCATGGCAATGAGTTTTCCTTTATAAAAAAACTTGGAGCACTCAACCACACATCTTTTAACTCTGACCTGATGACTATGCCGTTGCAGCATCGAAACATGTAGAAGCTCAAAACGTTGCAGGGATTGCAGCAATATCCAAGGAACAGGGGACTCAGTTAAGGAAATTGTTTAATATTCAATTATTCGCTAGTTTCGCTTGGTTATTTCCACCCCTATTTCCCCTCACTCAACTCTGCGTGCCTGCAGATTTCTCGGAATTCGCCACCCCGGTACCCTCTTCCAACTTCCAAGTCAACCCTCTTACACCTGTCGTGTACCACTCCTCAAACAGTGTGCGTTGAAATCCAATCTTTATCACATCTCGGTGAACCTCGCTGTCTATGTTTCGTTTGAAAATGAACTCATAAAAAACTCTGTGCAGTGTGATTTAGTGCGCGACTATTCATATATAATAGGTTAATAATGTTCTCTGTGTGTGTTTTTATTTAATATAATATGTACTTATAAAACGTGAGTGTTTAGGGGAGCTCCTCTCGTAAATTAATATTATTAAGAAGACCGTCCTCGGATCAATACCATCGCTCCCAAGGTTTCCCGGATCTCCAGTCAAAGACACCCCTCCAAGGTAGGCTCTACAGAGCACATCTTTTTTCTAAACCAACGTTCAACTCCCGTCTCTGTTTTAGTGTACCTCAAACTGGCCCTCCGGAATTAAATTAATTTTTTTTTGTTAATCTTAACCACATTGAACAGATACATCGCTCATACAGAAAGAATTCAATTTTTATGTATATTTTTGTCATTTATTTATAAAAAAATATTTTATAAATAATTCTGTTTAATTCCCAATACAACACAAGACAAGTACTATATGCATGTTTACATAATCTGTTTTAATGAAATTTGACTCAAAAGTCCACAATTTTCAACATGTTTCAAACTTTTTATATGTTTGTTAAAACTTCAATGATTGTATTATATATGTCATCATAAGATATCATAACTTGTAATTATTATTACCAAAAACATTTAATTCATAATTCAAAGTATAATGCCTATATTATTATTATATTACATCATATATATCCACGTTTTTTCATGCTAATTTAACACACTTTGTCAACTTTACCAAAAATTGAAATCTACTACTAATAATGACTTGAACGCTTTATTAGATGCATTTGGACAGCAACACTTTCCTGAAGAATGAAGACTTTTTATAGATTCTTCCGAAACAAATTTGAAAGCCATCCTCCTTCATAATGGAAATGAGAATTCGTAAATACTCATTACTTATGCATTACAAATGAAGGTGTTATATGAAATACTACTGATAATTTATACACCATTAGAAGTATTTTTGGCACATTTGTGGAGATCTAAGGGTTATTCTTCTAGCAACTTGAATACAGAGTTCTGTTGATATTTATGGTAGTGGGAGAGTAAGGATGGGGAAACCCACTTTATCAAAAATCAGTGGAAAAAGAGAACAAACTTAACACTTGGAGAGAATGTCGTTTGAACCCCCTAAAAATGTACCTTACACCATTGCATATAAAACTTTGTTTGATGAAGATCTTAGTCAAAGTGATGGATTGTAATGGCCAACGTTTTATTTTCCTAAAGAACAAGTTTCCTAGAGTAAGTGATTCAATAAAAAGAAGTAATATTTGTTGGGTCACAAATAAGAGTCCATAATGTGAGTGATGCTTGAATGAGTCAGGAGCAGCTGCATGGAGATCATTTCAAAGAGTCATGAGAGACGCAGGCCGATAACTAAAAAATAATTGGGGAATTTCTTGAAATCTACAGAGCCCTGGAATATAATATGGCTTTGAAAATACAGTTTTTGGATACACTGTGACGTTATTTGCCACCCTACCATTCATTTCCCTATATTTTCTAATTTTTGTGAATAGTTTCCAATTTATTTTCATGTGAAATTAAGCACTTAAAAGTTGGGCCGCCGCTTAGCACGCTGGTTGCTGGCCTCACACATAATACTATTTACATCCATTCAATAAAATAAAAAGACGCAAGGAACAACGTAAAACATTGTTTTAAATAATTTAAATAAGGAATTTTGATTTAAGGAAGAACACTCTTACCTTTTATTAAAAATAATAATTATCCTTTTAAGAAGTTTGTTGACTTATTTATAGTGAATGTCAGCCATGATTGATTTCAACGCATGCGCAATCTGTCAAACAAGTGAGTCTCGTGATTGTAAAAGAAGAAAAAAGTTGAAACAAGGCTAGATGTAAATAACTCAAAACTAGTGCACTTTTCAATTTTGACAGATAGAAATAAACATTTAATTCTTTAAGAAAACATTGTTCACATTCATTGGGATATATTTCAATGTTTATATTAAACCTGCATTGTAATTGATTTTTATCTCTAGTCCATAGCCAACATTTTATGTGTTTGTTTTAATATATTCGTTTTCTCTTTGGACTTGGAAGTAAAAAAATAGAACATTTTTAAAATTTGATTTTGGAAGACAAAAAAATGAAATTTTTTAAAATTTGATTTTGGAAGACTTTCTGGAGGCGACTGGGTCTTCTTTCTCGGTGTTGGTCTAACATGGATCTAAATCTGTAGAGCTCTTAATTTAAATTATTTTTTAAAGTGAATTAATGGTGGTAAATTAAAGTACAAGTGACAAACGGAAAGCCAAGTGTATGCGAAAGAACTAGACTGTTTTATTTTGTTTAAATTGTGGAAGAATTTGGATTACTAAAGTGAAACAAATTTCTGAAGTTGGTGTTTCAATATGGACTAATTCATTGGTGAGGTCAAGCCAACTTTTTCAACTTAAATTTATATATTTAAAAAAAATCAAAAATCAGAATTCATGTAAGAACTTTCAGAAAGACTATCTAATTCAGAGAATTAATTAACATCTTATTTTATGTCTAAATATTGAATTTTTTAAAAAAATTTATTTTGTTTCAACAATACTACTTTATTTTGTCAAATTAGAATTATAATCATCCGGAATTCCATAGGTAGGATTGAGATGTGGTAAAAAAGAAAACAATAATAAATCCACAAAAGTTCAAATAATTGTTATTTTGTACATTTATTTATTATTGTAGTCTAAATTACTACATTTCTTATTTCAACAATCCATATTTTTTTAATTGCTCATGTTTTATTTTAAGTATCCCCCAGTAGTCTCGAGTATTTAGAGTCGTCGTGCCACTCTCTGGATTAGCCGAGGTAAATGTTTTTTTTATTACTATTTTTCTCCTAGATCCTAGGAGTGGCGCCCAGCAAATAGCACAATGTTCATACATCTTGATGTTATCGTTATGTAAACAAGATTCAGATCACAAAGAAAATTACAATTTATATAAATACACATATTTATTTTTATAAAAAATATTAAAACACCTTTAGATGTTTTTGCACAAAATCCCAGAGATGTAAGTTATGACTGTGGTGAATGCTTTCATTAGGATCTATCAACATTGGATACTCGCTTCCAAGGAAAGTGGAGCCTAAACATGCTTGCACGTTACAGTGAAGAGACAGCAGAATACACCAGAGAATCTAATAAGAGTTAATTTTAACTGAGCTGACTGTACAATGTACAATGTATGTATATTATAATGTGTATATTATTAGAAAATATTAATTCAACATATGTTTAAATGCATTTTACCCTTAAGACCCTGTCCTCCATCGAAATTTGACAAACATATTTGAAATTAGCGCAAAAGAAATTCCAAGAAGCGCCCTTTCTAATCAATGTATCATACGAGAGGTACAGTCGATCAGTGTAATATATCAATATAACTTGAGGTAGGCAATATTTGTTACTGTGAGGGATGCAGCGATTTGGTTTATTTGAGAGAGTCGCTTCGGTGTCACTCTTGCAATAGACAGGACCGCCAATGATGTTGGGAACAGGGTTTGACTCCTGGCCAGGTGTATTTAGGGTGGTTTTCACACAAATGTTTATACATTTACTGTAAATTCAACCTTCCTCATTTCTAATATTTTCTGGGGTCCTTATAGGGTTTGAAATATAAAAATGGTTCTGGAAAGTTTGTGTAATGTCACGTGACTTCCCCCCTTTCTCTTCAAGTTGTGGTGCAGCTAACATTTCAAAGAAAGTTGGTCGATGCATTATTGTTACTTTATATTAAATCATACATTTTAGCTCCAACCAGCTCATCTTCTCTACATATTACTATATAAATTACTAATATTTGCTCATGAGTCATGACAACATTTATACTGGCATCCTCAACAAGAAACATATCACTGCTTATCCTTCAGTTGTAAAACTAAAACTTGTAGACTAACCAATGTCTTCAAAAGTAAAACTAAGAGTAGGCCTAACTTTAATTTTTAGAAAGCCCATAGCATTATCCCCACTGGCCAAACTTCTAGCTTCCTTATGAAGGTAGTTACTGACAACATTCCCCACAAAAGGGCTTGCACACCACAGCGGGAAACTGTACCGACTCAGTTTTCTGAATGATAGCATTATAAGTGAGTTAACACAACAACAAAATTCCCCATGCGTTGTTTCAGTGTAGTGGAGGTGGGGGTCGCATCCATGATTGTTACCTCTCTTGGGAGCATCATTCCTTCTTTGTCCTCGAGTCTCCTCTAGAACTGAACCCATGATCCTCACCTCTCTTGGCTAGAAGAGAGCGTCATTCCTTCTTTGTCCTCGAGTCTCCTCTAGAACTGAACCCATGATCCTCACCTCTCTTGGCTAGAAGAGAGCGTCATTCCTTCTTTGTCCTCGAGTCTCCTCTAGAACTGAACCCATGATCCTCACCNTCATTCCTTCTTTGTCCTCGAGTCTCCTCTAGAACTGAACCCATGATCCTCACCTCTCTTGGCTAGAAGAGAGCGTCATTCCTTCTTTGTCCTCGAGTCTCCTCTAGAACTGAACCCATGATCCTCACCTCTCTTGGCTAGAAGAGAGCGTCATTCCTTCTTTGTCCTCGAGTCTCCTCTAGAACTGAACCCATGATCCTCACCTCTCTTGGCTAGAAGAGAGCGTCATTCCTTCTTTGTCCTCGAGTCTCCTCTAGAGTTGAACCCATGATCCTCACCTCTCTTGGCTAGAAGAGAGCGTCATTCCTTCTTTGTCCTCGAGTCTCCTCTAGAGCTGAATGAGCAGGTAGAACTGAACCAATGAGTTGTAATAATATTGTGCATGTAGTCAACATGTAGTTCAAGCCGAGATCATGGTAGGGAGAAACCTGTAATACTATTGTGCATGTAGTCAACATGTAGTTCAAGCTGAGATCATGGTAGGGAGAAACCTGTAATACTATTGTGCATGTAGTCAACATGTAGTTCAAGCTGAGGTCATGGTAGGGAGAAACCTGTAATACTATTGTGCATGTAGTCAACATGTAGTTCAAGCTGAGATCATGGTAGGTGGAAACCTGTAATACTATTGTGCATGTAGTCAACATGTAGTTCAAGCTGAGGTCATGGTAGGTGGAAACCAATTGTTAGTGGTGGTTTCTTGGAAGGAATATATTTAGGAACAGTGGATACATGTATAGTCCTTTATTGGGAGGGTCCATCACACTGTGTAGCGTGTGTACTCAAACTATTTAGTTTATATATGAGTTTCAAACAGGAGATGCGCTGATAAATATCTATTGTATTGTATATTGTATTGAGTGTGTGTGCCATTATAGATCTGATGTGTAGTGTGAACAAAAATCAGTGATTAACATAACGTCATGTCGGCAAGAGCTCTGAAAAGATATAGTAGCCGTGACGATTGTAACTGACATTTCAATCTCCCCCTTGCCATTCAGTTAGCTACGCCACTGCTATTGTATATTATTGTTATTTAATTTTTTGTTAACAAGTTATGTTGTTAATAGTTGAAATTTTCAATATCGCTAAGATTAGTGGATGTTACTTAAAAACTAAACCATGTGAACAATATTCAATTAATTCTTTTTTAATAATCATTTATTTGTGTGACTAAGTGTATTCATATTTTAAGTAAAAACCTCATTTACCTAATAAGAGTAATTATTAACTTAGCCATGTTTCTAGCACACTTATCATAGAAACATGCAACCATCATAACCAGTGATGGTTTGATTGAAGATCTGGACCAACAACCAATAATATCTCTCTCTAAGAGACGTGTGGGAGCGAAGGAAGAAGACAGGAATGAATATTTACCTCCAGAGCCAATCCTACATTTCAGGTTATCACTAGTTTGAGTCTAATGGGGATCTGTATTTTAATGTGAGATTGAACTTAATTAGGAGGTCTGAACATTCATCCAATAGTGGCTTATCATCCATTCCCCTGAAATGTTAACTAAACTATGTTGTAACGTCCAACTGTGGGAAGATTTAACACTAAGATATCTCAAATTAAAACACTGGGAAGCTGGACGCCTCTCGAAGCTATTTGGAGTCTGTTTACAGTCGTAGTTACAATCGTGTGTGTGTGTACCACGTGCTCGCCAGTGCTGTACTTTGAGGGCATGAGAAGTGGAGGGTGGACAGCAATGGGAAAGAAGACATTTTGAAATAGCCAGAAGAAAAGATTAGTCGGAAAGTTTTAAAAGTCAACAAACAAACAATGCTCGACAGTTGGTGCATCAGTTGTCAGAAAACACTTTTCAAGATATCACATTCGTTATTGATGGGGGTCTGTCAACAGCTGATTGGCTATGGTCAAACATAACTAACTCGGGTAACAATCATATTCTGTTATCGCTCATAGCCTCACTCATTATAGATTTTAAATTAATATATCAACGTTAACAAAACTTGGCAAATTTCTCCTCTTTACAAAACTATTTTGATACAAGCTTTAAATTTGAGTGTATCAAAGTGGAGAAAAATTAACCTATACAGTAAATTAATTCTGGCTGCCCCCTCCGTACATACATTCTGCTGCCACTGATAGCAGTCACAGTTTTATGCTCAAATAAATCCAAGAACTATCTTGATGTTATCGTTATGTAAACAAGATTCAGATCACAAAGAAAATTTGTAGTATTTTCTTCACCCAAAATATTACAAATATAAATTCACACTCTATTTACCTTTCCTACTACACTATGGTCCTATCTTATAGGCTGCACCATAGTGGAAAGTGTTGTAAATTAATGGTTTTCAGGTAAAAACATATTAGGACACAAAAGCTATTTATTGGTATTAAATTACATCACTAAACAATTACTATATCACGGTGCCGTGAGAAGGAAAGTTTGTTGTACATACCAAACTCTTTCTGTTTACTCTCTATAGCCACCAAACTCTACTTGTTTACTCTCCATGGCCACCAAACTCTTCCTGTTTACTCTCTATAGCCACAAAACTCTTCCTGTTTACCCTCCATGGCCACCAAACTCTTCTTGTTTACCCTCCATGGCCACCAAACTGTTCTTGTTTACTCTCCATAGCCACCAAACTCTTCCTGTTTACTCTCCATGGCCACCAAACTCTACTTGTTTACTCTCCATGGCCACCAAACTCTTCCTGTT
>CABFOW010009461.1:0-13821 GCA_902141385.1 Timema californicum | reverse complement strand
GCGTAGTGATATATTAGGGATAACTTCTAGTAACATTTCGAGCTGTCATTCAGGTAAACTTAGCTCGTGAATGCCTTATAGGCAAATATTTTTACAATTTCTAAAACAAAATATTTTTACACAAAAAACAATATATTTATTCAGTAGATAGAGATAAGAACCTTCTTTGAATATATCTAACGGGTACCGTTGAATTTGATTATAGTTTCTCTTTATCTAAAACATTTATAATCAAGTGCCACTATGCTCATGACAGATAATCAAGAATTGGTGATATGTCAGTGCTTATCCCAAAATAAGAAAGGTTGGAGTCAGGGAGCCACTTTACGGTATTAAAAGTGTACTCCCGACATGGTGTGGATATACCAGCGTGATGTAAGAGCTGTGGGGTAGATAATATATATAAGATGCTATGCCCATAATGCAAGGTAAAAAAAAACGAACAGTGTGAATTTTGGTTGATGACAAATGTATTTACGTCAATCAAAAACAGATGGTTAAATAGTAATTATATAGAATAGTTTTAACTTATTAAAACATATCAGAATGAATGTAGGCATACTCCATGCAGTTTACATGAAATTTAAAAGTTAGCTTTCAAATAATTTTGTATTTCTTGTAGGGCTACATTCAAAAGAATTGTAACATTTGAACATTGTTATTGTTTAAGAATAATATACACCAATGCTGGTTCGATTAAATGTAATAAAAACCCGATTAGCAAATATAGGTTAAAAACTTTAGACTCTTAACTAAAAAAAAGATAATCAATTAANAATAAAAACCCGATTAGCAAATATAGGTTAAAAACTTTAGACTCTTAACTAAAAAAAAGATAATCAATTAAGGTTTTATTTGAAAAAAAAAAAAGAAGTAGTGAATTAGGAATTGATTTGACAACTGGAGAGGGCTTCTCTAAATGTGTTGTGTCCAATGGAATTAGTTTTTAAGTCATGTGCTAACATGATCAAATTATTTATAAATTAGGTAAGCTACCTACCTTTGAAAAAATAAACAAAATATATCATATTGAGAAAATACTATTAAAAACAAGCTAGATACACCTATAATATTAAGATAACTTTAAAAAGTAATATGAAGTGTTAATATTTTTATTTTTAAACTTAAAAATATATTTCCATCTTAAACATGGCTGCAAACCATTATGGGTGGAGTTGGAGTTGATAAAAATTTACTGGCTCCAACTTTGACTTCAAAATAATATATTGCCCCCTCACCACCCCCTCTGGGCCACCAGCCTGATCTTTCAGGGTAGCTTGCGGGAGGGGCAAGACTGGAGGCAAGGTAATTGTGTGGGTTCTAGATAATATGTAGGGGGTCGAGTTTTGGTTTAATAGTAGTTTACTAAAAACTAATACAAAAAGTTATGTTAGATGTGTTACACCCTCTCTGAGTCCTCTTACTACCCGACCAGTGAAAATAATAAAAGGGAGAGAGTGAAGCTAGGGAACAAGTTATTGAGGTGTTAATTCACATTAACAACAAGAGCGCAGATAACAGTCCATGGTCTCATTATATCTTAATGAGTTATGTTGGAAATTAAACTCGGCGACAACAATGATAAGTCGCAGGTATATTTACAGAAAGGAAACTTGAAATTCAATCATTATTCTGACGGTTCAGTCTATATGAGACAACAACAATACAAATGAGATTAAATACGGTAAAAGAATATAAGGGCTAAATGGGCACCTTGAAATGGTTACAAAAGGTCTCGTTATTTACAGAAAACGGAGATATAAATTACGTTCTTTAACTTTGAAAACATTATATAACGCGAGAGTTTGGCTACAGACATTAGTCAAACTCCTGCGGGACTATCTGATCCTGACTCAGAATACGGAACCAAACAATAAACAATATTTCAAATGTCCTAATAAGACATACACTAGAAAAAGATATTTAAATGAGAAATAGTTAATTAAAGTAATTGATAACACAAAACAAAAAATAATAGTTACATTACTTTACGATTATTCAAAAAGCAAATTAAATAAGAAACGTTACTTCGATGATTAGGAAATATTAATACAACTATCTACAATATCAAACATATTAATTTTAACTCGTACAAACTTTGAATCAATTAAATTTGTGGATATCAACGTGAATGAATATTACAAAAAAAGAACTCTAGTGCCTAGGTGGTGACATACTGAAAGTAGAATACTAATTTAAATAGAACGACCTAAATAAGATAGTTAGTTTTAGAAACAGAAGATTTAAAGTTTTATATACAAAAATTATTAGAGTTGAAATCGCCATTGTTACGATTTTGATACAAATTACAAGTTTATCCTGCCATTGTCCAGGTAGATGACAATGGTCCGTCGTCCATAGTAGATGATAAGATAGTCAATTTTGGCATACTTGCGTAGCCATTATATAGGAGTTTCGATGCAAGAAAGGGGAGGTTGGGAGACAGAAACACATGCTAGGTGACGTCAACGATGTCTTCAAAAGTCGCGTAGACCTTTGTTTATTTTGCTCCATTGGAATATCAGCCAGATACTTCAATCTTCCGATGTTTTATAGGTGGTTCTTCTTCCAACCACCAGAGGTCAGGTACGTAGTTATTCCTTGTCTTCAAAGTTACACAGCTCATAATTCACCAGTTGAAAACGGAGAGCCGGTACGTCTTGTTGACACATCGAATCTCACTTGCCCCACTCGTCGTATTAGTTCGTTTGGTGTAGACCAGTCTTGCAGCTTAATAGTGTAAGCAGAATAATTTGGTAAGTACACGAACAAACTATTAACATAGAATTGGATTTGGTAGTGAAATATATTGTCCAGCATTGTTTTATCATATCTTATTAACCTACATGAACTACAACAGAGAATATTACTATTGTAGGGATCCTAATTGAGTTGTATTTATTGGAGCGGTTAGTATGATTTACTGCGATACGTGCGTTTACGTCATCATGGTACGGGGTCCTATTGTAACATTTTACAACGTAATGTTACAGTTGAAAGACAAAGAAATAAAGAGACTGGATGCCCGCGTTCGTGGAAGAACTGGCTTAACTCGTGGAAACTAGGACCAATGGAATTGACTGACATTGTGTATGATCCATACAGAGCTCGATCTCGGGACCCTGGCCTCGATGGATGCCCTCTTAAGTATAAGTGCACTGGTGACCCGAAGATGTATTGTGATAGGGTATGGCGTAGGGTATCGTAACTGCCTGCAATGGCGAAGGAATTGTGACAGCCCCGATGCTAATAAATAATAGTCTTTTATACCCCGCAATGGCCCCTTTCTTGGCTAACTTGTTCAATTATTGTTTTGAATTGTCAGCGCCCCCTTGCAACCTTTCTAGTTTGTTACTTTATAGATGCTAAACTAGTGATTTTTGTGCCAGCATCCACTTGAGCTATGTGAATCAAATCAAACATTCAAACGTTGCTCTGTAGTTATGACAATATCAACTTGGTAAAATTTTCATTTTAGTTTTATACTTTTTATTATTATTTAGGACCAATATTTGTAATTTAGAACGACAAATATTTTCAAATATAATTCAAAATGCCAAGGAAGCTTCCCCTGAAGTCATCTTTATTGGAGACTTTGACTGCAATACAATTTTTTTTATTACTGATAAATATACTTGAGCCAGTTATGGAAAAGTCTGAATTGACCAGTAGAAAAATTGGGGAGTCAGAGTCGAAGGTTTCGCGTACTTTCTCCAAAGCCATGTTAACAAGTAGCCTAGAGGTCTTAAGCGTGGTACTCGCATTGCCCTTTGTCATTGTCTTTAGGAAGATACATGTTCAAATACCCCTCGAATAAACTCAGGAATTTTTTTCCGTCTTATTTCAACACTAGTCCGGGTCCATTTAATTTTTACAATCGCCTTATTGTCCAGCGTCCACTGGTGTAGACTACTCGAGACCGTGAGGGGTCATTATGGTTTGAATGTACCTGCACACGTGGACACACAAACTCCCTCTTGGTCCACTACATTACTGCACTCTATGAGCGTTTCTCATGAGTCAATGCCATCATTTTGCTTGTCAAACAGATGTTCACATAAATGATGGAGATGCACAAGTTGGCTAAATTAATACATAAATTACGTTTGTTACATTAATAAAATGTGTATCCTCTTAAAGTATGTACACAAACTAAAATTTTGAATACACTAACGATATTATATTAAACTATTAAAACTTATATTTAATTAGCCTGCCTGAAATATTACATTGGATTTTATGTTTGATGGATGAACCTTGGACATTTAAGAGTAAATGACAAGTCACATTTTCATCCAGTTAAAGTTTAAAATGGTGTCTACTGAGTGCTTGTGTATTTGCTTCAAATCCACCCCCTAAATTTGGTCTTTTTAAAATAAGCTGATGTAGTATAATACTTATAAAATAAATTATTTAATTAAATTAAACCCTTTTTTGTTTATGTTAGTCATATATTTACTTATTCTATGGCATTAGGAGCTTGAGGGAAAGTTCATCGCCGTACTTAAAAAAGTACTACCTATCTCGAGTTAGTTCCATCCAGTCCACCTCATTACACCATATATCTATCTTGAGCTAGTTCTATCCAGTCCACCTCATTACACACTATCACTCTCAGGTCCATTTTAATGCTATTCTCCCCTCTGGGTCTAGGTCTTCCCAATGGTATCACCATTGAACATACTGAACAAGTGTCTATATTCCTCCATTCGCGCTGTGTGTCCTTCCACCGCTATCTATGAGACTTGATTTTCCTAATTATGTCTTGTGGTTAGTGCAGGGTATGTACCAATTACACTAATGAGCTAGGAATTAGGAAGGTCTAATTTAGAGAAGATGCACCCACATTTGTGTGGAGGGAGAGTGGAAAACCATCCTTAGCACACTCGACCAGGATCAAACCCAGTCTTAGACAGTCTAGTCCAACACGAGAATAGCGCATTGACCACGCGGCTAACTTTGAATATTAACATCAAACAAACATGCTTATTTTTACTTGATAATATTAAAAGCTATTTTCATCTATGGGGAAAAAAAAAAGAGTAAATAGTTGATTAACCTTATTTTATAAAGGCGAGTCTAAAGGATGCATTTAAATTATTTACCTGCATGGTGCACAAAATCCTCGAAGCAAACAAAGCAAGATGTCTGCCAACAGGGACTGTCGTGCTCAAGTCTACCGGACTCAATAGTGGCAGAACACATATTGAACTGAAAGGTTTGGAATATGGTTGGCATTTTACTAAAAATACTTGAAAGAAGGAAACGACCCATATTTTTATTTCAAAACCA
Source organism: Timema californicum (assembly GCA_902141385.1). Taxonomy (NCBI): domain Eukaryota; kingdom Metazoa; phylum Arthropoda; class Insecta; order Phasmatodea; family Timematidae; genus Timema; species Timema californicum. The sequence goes on along the minus strand of CABFOW010009461.1, from coordinate 8,529 downwards.
AAACATGTGAGAGATGCAATTTTAAGTTTTCTTCTTACTTAAGTTACTTAAGTTGCACCCTTTGCTTATGGTAAATTTTATGTGCCCTACAAATGCTCTTAAGGCTGTCAAATGTCTATATAGACCTGCTTCGGTGGCCACATGGTCTAAGACGCTACTCTCATAGTACACTAGGTCACAGGTGTGCCGAATGAAAAGTGATATTCGCCACACTGCTCAAACAAATGTTTAAAATAGCACTCTCTATTAGAACGAGTTTATTCAAGACATGTACTTTGACTGCTCACTTACAACGGCCTCAGACAAAAATGATTAAAAATGTTTGTATTGACAATGTAAACCAATTTAGTGTGAACCGTGACAATCCTTTGGTCTGGATACAGAGATGAAACGAAGTGTCACTAAAGATGGTGGATGGGAGTATTGGATGGCTATATTGAGCCAATGACTCGCCCTGGATGGGAGTATTGGATGGCTATACTGAGCCAATGACTCGCCCTGGATGGGAGTATTGGATGGCACTGCTGAGTCAATGACTTGTCCTGGAGGGGAGTATTGGATGGCACTGCTGAGTCAATGACTTGTCCTGGAGGGGAGTATTGGATGGCTATACTGAGCCAATGACTCGCCCTGGATGGGAGTATTGGATGGCTATACTGAGCCAATGACTCACCCTGGATGGGAGTATTGGATGGCTATACTGAGTCAATGACTCATTCATAAGTGGACGATAAGCAGGAAATACCAAGTTACAATCAGTACAAGTCACCAGGAAAAAGTTTATTTTACTGGCAGAGCTAGAAAACTCAACCTCCCCACACTTATATGGCCAATTCGCCCCATGTGGTGATGGGCGACACAGCACCCCCCTTCCCCCCCACACTAGACTGTCGATAAGGGGAGATCGTGGTTTCAAACCAGTTGGATGTACTGGAGTTTTTGTTTTCCTAAATGGGTTCACTCTCTCTCGCCACACAAATGTGGGTACACTTCATATAAATTCAACCTTCCTCATATTTAGCCCATCAGCGTTAAGACTCAAATGGGTAGTAAGACCCGATGCTTAAAAAAGTGTCTATAGTCACTCAACATTTCTTACGGGTTTACAAAGCCTGCCTCTTGACAGGAGTTATCCTCTTTGTCATCCAAAAAAAGAATTCAGCGACCCCTTAAAGGCCCCACGGTAGAGCACTATTTAAAAGCGCCATTCTCGCAATAGACTGGACTGTCGATGATGGGGAGATCGAGGTTTGAATCCCGATGGGTGGACGGACTGAGGGTGATTATTCCCAAATGATTTTCCATGCGCTTTCAATTTAAATGCAGGTACACTTCCTCATACCTATCACAGTAGTGTAATTATAAATAAGCAGATAATTCAAACAGGTTGCGAGACTCAGCGGTAAAAACGGCTCTCCTCCTAAGAAATACTCTGTGGAACTCTGAGGTGTTCTTGGACAGATGATCAAGTGGCGGAAGAAATGTCCCGAGGTGGCTTACCGTGCTGTGACCTTGGCTATTCCGGTTATTTCCCTACATGTTCCTTAAGTCACTCGTTATCTCTCTCGGACGCAATTTGACCTATCACAGCGTGTCGCAACTCTAGTTTAGACGATATCGACAGGGTGTTTTCCATGGACAAGCTACAAATGGCTATTTGGGACCTGGAGGAATGTGTACCCCTTGTGTTCCACTCCGGTGCTGGTGAATGTGGTGAAGCAGGCACACAAGGGACGCAAGTGCAGGGTATATAATCATCTCTATTCTCATCCTAAGTACTTGGCCTGCCAGCGAGTCGAGGATTGTGCGGAGAACACACTCTCAATGCCAGCCGAGGGCAGGATGTTCGCTTAAATGCATTCTCTTATTGTGTTTTATATCACTCTTCCGTCACTAGACTATTTTGGTGTACAGCCGCGCTACAGATGACAGGAGATAGTGGGGTTATGCCAGCACCATGTGTATAGCTGCATTGTTATATTATCGATTTATCGCGCCTCTTTTTGGGCGTCGATCGTAGTACTATGTGATCAATCACCCCACTTCGGGCGTCAATTGATACACAACGGATTAATTCCTTGATATAAAATGCTGTGATGTTTTATAGGTTGAATAAAGCTCCGTTATCGAGCACCTATCATCACTGTACGGAGAAGATACCGTTTAATCAGCTATCTATAGCTCTGTGTTCGAGCATCTAATTAAATCGGTATATTAATATAATTAAAGAAAGAGAAATGTTGATGGCTGTTATTTCACACGTGGTTTATTTAAATTACGCCTGTTAATTACTTATACATATATCAATTAAATGTTTTATATCACCACACACTTGTGATATTGATGTGATTTATATTATACTGTGTTAGACCTACTTTTGCGTGAGCGTGATCTCGGTGTAGCTGTTTGGATCCCAGAGATACCTTCAACATACGCACAATGGTTTATATATAACATACCCCTTGTATTTCTCTCCCCTTTTCAACAATGTAAAAACTAACCAATAGAAAGAGTCCTGGCGACAGGTGTTGTGAAGGCTAGCTTCTTATTGGTATAGGGAATTGGCGTATTTTGCCAAATACTATGAAGTTGTTCCTTTTAACAGGAAGTGACGCAGTTTTTCTTTTAACAAGAAAGATGTTATAAAAACATATTTTAGGGGTGAAATCCTTTTCACCTTGTTTCTGAGAAGCGCATGTTTCTTCATGGATGAATCTTAAAAGGATACTCTACGTATATTACTTTAAAGAAAAATTACCCTCATCCATGACTTTTTACATAATTTAGATTAATCCAAACCAATATCATTACAGCGCTACAGATGGACAGGGGATCGTGGGGTTATTTATTTTAAAACAAATATTGCTAAATCTTCACACACAAACATTTGTTTTAAACCTTTCTTAGCAACATTAAATTTGTAGTTAATATCACAGTATATCTAAAATTTTATTTTATTGTGTTATGACTATTTTTAAAAATTATTTAACATGAGCAATTTTACGATTTAAAACTTTTTCTTTTAAATATATGAGTTGGTTAATTAACATAATAAAAAGTTATAACATATTTGTTCTTTTATTTACCCGATTAAGTTTTAAAAGTATATATTTATTCAAGCCAAGGTCGAATCTGCTGAATACTTGGGAGGTTCATAATAAACCCGCTCAAGATCGTCTCGAATAAAAACATGTTGAGCTCGAGGACTCCTGGTACAAACAGTGGTTTTGATCATTACAATATTTAATCAATCAATTAAATAGTTTATTATCCAATATTTCAATACAAGTGTACAAAAGGATATTAAATAGATTCAAGGTAAATGTGATATACAAAACAATGATTTATGTTTTCCACAGCAGTTATCTCGTGTCGCTGTTGCGCGTCAATGTTGACAGGTTTGTACGCAACAAAGCTCTAATGTTGACAGTCAGTCCTGGAATGTGACAGGTTGAGGAAGGAAACATCAGGTTAAGATACCAGTCATGGTACCTGAACATTGATCGTTAAAAATAATGTTGTCTATCATAATTATTAGAAATGTACAGTACTTAAGCATTCATTTTAACAAGTTGAATATTGTAGCGACTCGGGAATACGCTATTAATAAATAGTGAGGATACAACAATTTGTAGATTGTGGACAAGATGGCGTCAGTCCCTAATATGGACCATGTCTAGGATGTGTGTACGTACAGACTATTCCTCAGACAATAATGTAATATTCTCGCATGACAGACTAATAGGGGGGTGGCTGGTGACTGTAAGGGTTGCCAGGCTGTTGGCCCATCTGGTGCTGTTGCTGTTGGCCCATCATGTTGGGCCCCGTTGCCTGAGGATTCTGGGCGCGCTCTTGTTTTTTCTGCAGCAACTGTTGCATGGCCAGAAACTGTTGTCGGACTTGCTGCTGTTGCTGTTGTTGTTGCTGCGGAAAGACAACAGTGAATACACAAACTACCACTGTAAGACCGGCCTTCACGACTGAGAAGTTACTTTCCTGGCAAAATGTGAGTTTCAATTAGGGTTAATATCAGTCAGGGCGAAACCCGGTGAGGCATTGTCCCCTCTGGACGTATCTCACTCCCCCCCAAAGAAATGGTTTTGCACCAAACTACAAATTGCTTCAATAGGCATCCAAATTTCACAAATTTTCAGGAGGATGTTCACTCCAATTGCTTCTCTACCCCCCCCCCTCCTCAAAAGCCCATTATCTTATGATAAGTTGTCCCCTCTTACACAAATATGGTTCCGGTGCCTCTGGTTAGAATTAAAGCATGTATACAATTTTTTTCAATTTTTGAGTGAAAATGCTTTGGTTCAAAATCCCATCAGTAAAGTCACCGAAAGGTCCCGAGACGCGTTTTTTACGAACATTTACCTAACACATTAAAATTAATAGTAAGTTTTTAAATAATATAATAATTATAATTTTTTTTAAAAGTTCAATGTAGTATTTTTTGGATATATTAACATTTTTTTCCTTTTTAAATGAACGACCCAAAGATTGGTTTCATGTGATTTACAACCAACCGGATCTCAGCCCTTTGGCTGGTTAGTGTTGCCTGCCCCATCTGGTAGAGATCACATGTAACGAGGAAGTGCAGTGGTTCCTCGGAGCCTCCCACATTGAATTTCCTTGAGCGAGCGCAAGCAGATCTACCGATTCTGCCGAGAAAGGTGTTTTCACACCTTCCAGGGTTATTTTACATTATGTATTATAGATATCCGAAATAAAACAAAATTTGATCTTATCGCGAAATTCATTACTTGGTATTTTATATGCAGATTGTGGTCAATGATGTCGATTTTAACGAGAATTAACGACCTAAAACCTTTACACACTTTTATTTGGTAGCAGAGGTCGTCGTTTTTTGCCTGGAATTCCCAGTATAAATAGTGACGACTGCATTATTACAATTGTATTCTTAATATTAGTATTCATGATATAACCAATCAACTGACTTCTATGTAAAATAATAATAATAATATTTAGCACCGCGTCTTACTACCCGTTCGGGTTATACGCTTTAAGTACTAATTACTCTAATGGATTAGGAATTGGGCAGGTTGAATTAGAGGAAGTGAACCCGCAGTTAAGTGGAGGGAGAGTGGGAAAAACCATTTAGGAAAAACCACCCCCAGTTCACCCGACCGAGATTCGAACCTCGATCTCCCCGTCCTCAGCAGTCGAGCTCCACACGACAAGCGCGTTAGTCAACTACGCCACCGAGGCGGGTGACAGCCAAACCAGCCAATGACAAATATTTAGAATTTAAGAATAATAAATTTGGCCATAATTCTTCCAGCCATGACACTCTTTTGAGTTTGAATTAACTTTTTTTTTTACCATTTTTAGCAGAAAAAAATATTTTATTTACCAAGTTTTAGTACATTCCATCAAGGTTTCTACTGACCAGTTAACGAGAAAGCAGCATACCTGAGTAAACTGCTGGTTCTGTTGTGTGGGGTGACAGGGTGGTGGGCCCTGACCAGCCCCTCCTCGGCCGTACGGGGGTGCAGGTTGACCTTGCGGCTGGCCCATGGGTCCGCTCATGGTCGCCATCGTCACATTTGGGGCCTAGTGTTGGAAATGGTGTTACGACATCAATCAACGGTTTCCGTATATCTTGTACATATTTAAAACACAAAGCCTAAATGTTCATGATTATTTGTTTAATTCTTGTAATTAATTTATGAAGAAATCAACAAAGTAAGACAAAACATTAAAGAACATTTAGAAGGCATTGTCCGTCTTCTTGGTGGTCAAGGCTCGCCCGCTAAATGCTCTAACGAGTGGACGGAATTACTCGAGTCCCAACACCCGACAAAACACAAAAAGTTTAAACACTTCTCAACTCAAATGAGACCAATTGTTGATAAGACTACAGCCAAACCCTCAAACTTGTACTAATTATACTAATGTGTGAGGAGGTATGAATTTAGAGGAAGTGTACCTACATTTGTGTGTGAAAAACCTCCCTCAGTTCACCCGACCGGAGTTTGAACCTCGATGTTCCCATCATCAGCAGTCTAGTATATCGCGAGAGAAACACCTCAGACCGTGGGGACACTGAAGTGGCTAGCATTAACTTCAACTTCAACTTCAAATCTTGACCTAGTCCTAAGTTAATCCAATGTTGTGAATTTAACTTTTCTGTTATTGACCAATACAGACTAAAGTGACCTATATGAAATGAGAGGAAAATCTAATTGAAACATAATTAATTGTTTAGTTACTAATTATCACAGCTCTATTTAAAAATAAATATCATTTTAAATTAAAAAAAGACCAAAAACATTTATTTTTTTTAAATCGTAATAAATATCCAAATTTGTTGACAGGGCTAAAGCAGGTGTCTACCGAACGTGAATGTCATGAATTTTTGTAAGCCAAGTTCGTTATGCAGGAAACAAATTTTATTTTATTTTATTATTTGCTCAAAATTATCTTAAATTTACTACACCTGAGTAACGACCTAGTTCAGAAATGAATTAGATAGAAAGTAAAATGAGTAGAAGCCCGCACAGCTTCAATAATGTATAATTATGTATAATAATGTATAATTATGTATAATAATGTATAATATTATTTGATTTGATAACTCTAACCAAAACAAGACAAACTAAGAAAAAAATCAATAAAGTTTTAGGTCAATGTGGATCCAAAAATGTGCCTAAAATAAGTTAATTTATTTTTATTAACAATTCTTGTAAGATAAAATAACTGCTCATTATTATTATTATTATTATTATTATTATTATTATTATTATTATTATTATTATCATCATCATCATCATCATCATCATCATCACCGCGTCTTACTACCCGTTCGGGTTATACACTTTAAGTACTAATTACTCTAATGGGTTAGGGATTATGAAGGTTGAATTAAAGGAAGTGAACTCGCATTTGCGTGGAGGGAGAGTGGAAAACCATTTAGGAAAAACTACCCCCGGTTCACCTGACCGAGATTCGAACCTCGATCTCCCCTTCCTCGGCGGTCGAGCTCAACACGACAAGCGCGTTAGCCAACTACGCCACCGAGGCGGGTATTTTTATTTAACATCATAAATTAAGCATATTTAACTAGGATATGATTAAAAAATTTGTGAAAAATATATGCTTCGATTTGAGATTGGAATCAAACCCCAAAAAAATCTTCTTCACAGTTGTCTAAAATTGAGTGGTAAAGCACGCAAGACGGGACAACTATTAAAGTGTCAAAAGATTGACCTCATTTTCCCCGTCAATATTTGTGTGTAGTTCATGAAACAGTAATGAAAAATGGTTTAAATAGTCTGATATCTACTCGAACGAAGAAAACTGAGATTGCGGACCAAGAAAAATGACAAAAATTGAACATAAATGTATATTTTAACTTTAAATACTCGCCATGCTGATCGGGTGTACTGAGGGGGGTGTTCACTATTTTACACTCCATGCAAATGCAGGTACACTTCCTCTATATTTAACATGCCCCATGCAAGATTTCGGATGTATCGTCATGCAGGTTGAACAATTGACTGACATTGACCTGGAGGTACTGGGGTCGGACCCCTGGCTGGCCCATGCCTCTCTGCTGTTGCGATGCCAGGGCCCCCTGTGGGGTATATTCCCCTCTTTGCTGCTGTTGCATGCCTCCAGCCATCATGTTCTGTTGTTGCTGCTGCTGTTGCTGATGTTGTTGCTGTTGTTGTTGCTGTTGTTGGGGCATGTATCCTGGGTTCTGGAACCCTCCCATCATTGGCTGGGGCTGTTGGTTGGACATCATCTGCTGTGGGGCCCCATAGCCCCCTCCACCGTAGCTCTGGGCCATCCCTGTCACACACACAGTTGGCATTTATTACACCTTTATGTGGGTTCACTGGTCTGGAGAGTCTGGGAGAGCTAGAGATGGGTCTGCAGAGTCTGGGAGAGCTAGATATGGGTCTGGAGAATCTGGGAGAGCTAGAGACGGGTCTGGAGAGTCTGAGAGAGCTAGAGATGGGTCTCGAGAGTCTGGGAGAGCTAGAGATAGGTCTGGAGAGTCTGAGACAGCTAGGGATGGGTCTGGACAGTCTGGGAAAGTTAGACGGGTCTGCAGAGTCTGTGAGAGCTAGATACGAATCTGGACAGTTTGGGAAAGTTAGAGACGGGTCTGCAGAGTCTGTGAGAGCTAGAGATGGGTCTGGACAGTCTGGTAGAGCTAGAGATGGGTCTGCAGAGTCTGGTAGAGCTAGAGATGGGTCTGCAGAGTCTGTGAGAGCTAGAGATGGGTCTGCAGAGTCTGTGAGAGCTAAAGATGGGTCTGGAGAGTCTGGGAAAGATAGAGATGGGTCTGCAGAGTCTGGGATAGCTAGGGATGGGTCTGGACAGTCTGGGAAATATACAGATGGGTCTGCAGAGTCTGTGAGAGCTAGGGGATAAGTCTGCAGAGTCTGTGAGAGCTATAGATGGGTTTGCAGAGCCTGTGAGAGCTAGAGATGGGTCTGGACAGTCTGGGAAAGATAGAGATGGGTCTGCAGAGTCTGGTAGAGCTAGGGGATAAGT
>CABFOW010009459.1:0-13826 GCA_902141385.1 Timema californicum | reverse complement strand
TAAGCGCTGGCTAGTGTACTGGGTGACGTCACACGCTCAGCCAATCAGATGTGTTTCTCCAACTGGCGCTACCTTCTATTCTTTTTACATTGCAATTTGACCAGCTCACTTTCCTAATAGTAAATATTTAAAGCTCAGTATGTTATTGAAGTAATCCCTCAAAATCCATGGTAAATTTAAACTTTTGTGCTTCACCTTTTTTTTACTATTTATAATCTTAATTCTTTTATAGTTATTTGGAGTGTGCTTTATACCTTCTTGCCTTGTTTCAGTACTGTAGCCCACGGAAAAGTAGTAACTTATATTAGTTTTGGAAATTATAACACCCACACCCTTTACATTTTAACATATCCTAATTAGAGATTTTGAATTATAAGACAAATTATATTATCTGGAGTTGTCCTAATTACTTGCCTGCCAAATTTAAACTTTCTAACACACCTAAAAGTGTGTATTTTTGTGAAGGCCCCTCTGTCTACCAAAGTCTATATTAAAAAAATTACATTTTCAGCCCTTATTATTTATTTGGAGTGGTATTTTTACCATCCTGTCGAGTTTCAGTTTCCTCTCACACTGAGAAATATTTGTTTACTAGTTTAGTTATTACTCTCACCCTAATCGCTAATTCACATTTTATAAATTCCAAATTTTAAGAATTATTGGGTTATCTGGAGTTGTCTTTCTTCTTGTGTTAAATTTTAATTTTCTACCTCACATAAAAAGTTTATTTTTAAATTATAGGCTTCCCATTTGCTGCAGACCTATTTTGAAAATTCCCAGTTTTACTTTATAAAGGACAAAAAGAAATTTTAAGTTTCCAGCCCCAGGGGTTGCAATAAGTGAGTCAGTGAGTCACACACATTTCTGCTCTTCTCCACTCTATTAAGTGATGCAATTTGTAAAAACCCTCAGAAAGGTATAACTCAATTATAGAAAGGAGCCTTCATTTTAAATGTCAACGTTCTATCTCCACGGCTTCAGAAAATACATCAGTGAATTTTTTAAATTTTGAGCCACAATTTTTTCACCCCTTGGAGCTTCAATTTCGCAAAATATCTTCTTATATCTTAATTAGGTCCTAAAAGTAACCTTCACACCAAATTTCAAGTTTATAAGCTCAAGGGTTGGGGAAATACGGTGATGAATTAGTGATTCAGTGAAGCGAATCATTGGGTTTTGCCTTTTAATATAATGGATTAAACACGCCTTACTGTAAAAATGTCCAAGCTGTTTTCGGAGGATGTACGTGCTATTTTTACTACTGTCCTAATTTGTGTTGGTGTAGTAATAATAGTAACATACAATTGGTGCAAGTGTATGTGAGCATATATATTCCAGGAAGTATAACCCACTCATCAAAGTTATGCAATGTGTTCAACATGATCTCCGCTTGTTAAATATGGTTACCCGTAGATTACTGGAGTGTTATTATGTATGTGTGAGGTATAAAGGAAGTTGTCAGTCCCAGTACCCCGTGAGAGTTGTCACAGTTGACCCAGGTCATGGCAGACAGGAGGACATACTAACTAAATCACGAGGTACTTCTGACAACTGTTTGGTGTTGTAGACATGACGGACACTCGTTTCACTCTCTACAGCCCCACCTTCCGTGCTTGTCTCTTATCTTCAGAGCAAGACAGGGATACATCTCTACTAAGTGATAACAATATGGGCTAACCACTCACTGGCAATAGAAATCCTGGATAGGGTAGAATTCAGTGATTCTTAGCGTGGGGGAATTTTAATATATAAGGGTGGCAATTTGGAAATAATATAATAAGAAAATATTTTTCAAAGAGATAAAAACGTTCCTTGATTCAAAATTGACAAAAAAAAATGTTGTACTGTTTATGACTGCTTATAAATAATGGCATATTGAAGTAGTTTTCAATCACTGCAACATATGTTATTTACTGATTAAAAATATATGGACCTTGACACTCTAATAATAAATTTATGTCTATAGATTTTTTCTTTTTAGCACCGCGTCTTCCCCAAAAATGAGGGTGTATTTAATATAAATATAACCTTCCTCATTCCTACAACCATTATTGTAATTAGTATATTAACGTATAACCCAAACGAGTAAAATGCTATATATATCATAACGCTGTAACACTATTTGTGTTTATTTTTATGAGTGGGGGGCATGAAACATTTTAAAAAACGAGGTGGAGCATGGTGCAAAAAGGTTAAAATGCATTAGATCAATCGATAAAAATGATTATAGCCCAAAAACTTTAAACAGTTTTCCATAAATCATGACAAATTAATTACTAAATAACTAATAAGCCTACTGTTTTGGTTTGTACGTTGGAAGGTACTATTTTTTTAGCACCACGTCTTTCTACACATTCGGGCTATATGCTTATATATTAATTAATATAGTAAATAAGGGATGATAAAGTTTGAATTTAAAATAAGTGTACCAACATTTGCGCATAGAGAGAGGGAGGAAATAATCTAGGGGAAAAAACCTCCACATACCCCACGTGTATCGAGAGAGCAAAAGCAAAACAGGTCACTCTGGTCTTTAATTAATTAATCGAAAGGAATTAGAACGAGTGCTTAGAGGAATTTCACCCAAATAAATAAACATACAGTTGATTGCTATCCGTGATAAATCACATGAGTAAAACCAAAACTAATGCACCCGCCTGAGTTTCAAACCCCGAATTCCCCGTCACCGGCAATCCAGTGGTCTTCTTGCAAGCTCGACAACTTAAAACAGTTCAACTAATGTAAAACGCATGGTGAATTCCATCCCAGATCAACTTCATATATCAAACTTGAACTACCTCAACTTATTTCTAAGTTTAATATAATAAGTTGAAAAAGTCTTTCCACCAGGATCCCGCTCCTCAGCCAATATTTATTGTTCCATCGGAAATATTATCGATGCACTTCTTGAAAGTAATATCGCGGACGTGCTGTAACAAATTTGCCAATATGGCGGATAAAGGAAATCAAGGAGGTTATATCGTTTGAGGATATAATAACAGTGATCCTTGGTTTAGATACCAGCAACGTCTCGGGATGAACTAAACCAATGAAATGGGTTCATTCGAGGGGATATAAATAGTTATCCTTTGTTGAAGAGCTTAAGACCGCAAGTACAGGCAAACTTATTTCATAGCACCCAAGTTGTACAGCCTCACTCAACACGTTGTCAAAAGTTGTGAAATTTAGAGTAGGACCTCAGACCTAGTACCCAGGATGTAGAGCACCACTCAAAATATTGTAAACAACTTAAAAACCTCCTATTATTATATTGTCGTGAACTCCAAATAACTTAGCTGGTTTTCACAACACGAAAAGACTATATTTGGACCTTACCGGAGTTTAAACCCGTTTTATGCTTCCTCATTTCTACAAATTACTGCTCACTCTTAACATCATATTATGAAATCTATCCATTGATACTCAGAGTGGCTTTGGACAGTGATCGTACTTATAATGGAGGGGATAATTCAATTTGAGGTGCAAATATCAGAACCAGGGGAAAAAATGACAAAGGAATCAATGTTTTCTTGTCTGGATTTACCGGTGATGAGATCTTGGTAAGATCCGCAGCTCGCTATATGGAGGGTTATTTTAACATTATGGTAGCCCACTACTCATAAATACAAATTGGGGTACATTTCCTCAACATTATACCATCCTCATCCCTATCACATAAACGTAAATATAGGCCTACGGATAGTGCAAACGATGCATTGATGACGTTTTTAGACTTTGGAAGGAGGTTAAAGTGGGACAAACTCCCCATTTATTATGTTTATAGCACCACGTCTTACCGCCTGTTCATACTATACGCATATTTACTATTTACACCTAGTTAGGGATGAGGACGGTTGAATTTAGATTAAGTGTAACCACTTTGGCGTAGAGGGAGAGTTGAAAATAATTCTGGAAAAAACCTTCAGTACACCCGACCGGGATTTTAACCCTGATATACTTGTAATTGGCAGTCTCTAACACGAGAGTGATGCCTTAGAACATGCGACCACAAAAACAGGTCCTCCAGTTAATAAACACCGGGGTTTGTACCCCTGCCCTCACACAACTATAATGTAATTGTATCTTACCAGAAACGTTCTCATTGAGTTACAACATTTTTACTTCAGATCAAACATCAAAGTAAAAAGCGTAGTAATGACCCCCAGAAGAGAAATAGCTACATCAAAATGACATGTCATGGTTTGTAAAAGAATAAATGAACGGGAACATCCCCTCTTCCTCCTATTTGTGATCGTCGAACAAGGAAATGAATGAATTCCCAATAATTGATTGATTGCTCTCGACCCCTCTATCGGCCGAGAGCGCAGAATTCTACAGTTGCCATCTCAACATCGAAACAACAAAACAATGCAATTAATGACAAATGAAAATGTACAATTTCAAAATATAAAAGTATAAATAACTTTTTTTTTCAATTTGTTTAAAAGTACAATAGCCGCAATGGGGGATATTAGGAGAATACTGAGGGGAATGAGTGATTTTCAATCTCGTTAACTCTGTTTGAACCTAGATGGCAGCATTGTATAATAAATTGCTAGATGTGATGATTAGGGGTGCCTTCCCGGCATTCAGTTCGCATGTAGATATACAGTGGCTATATTCTTGACCAGCTCAACTACCAAGATTTATTTCCAAACTGAGGTTCCCAAACCCATGTGCAAGTGAATTTTAAGTAAAACTACTTTATTTAACAAATTATGGAGGGAGGTAGAATTCAGAGGAAGTATACCCACATATATGAGGGGCGGGGGAGGTTTTGACCAATAAAAAAATAACACTTGATCACATATAGTCAGGCTTTCAATCTTGACATCCCGATCACCGGCAAGCCAGACAAGACGAGGCTGACCTGTCTTTGCCGGGGCGGATTGCACATCTTACACACAAACGCGTTTAAAAAAAGCGTTGGACTTATTTAATACTTTCTACTAGTTTTGTAGTATAATTTAAAAATAGTGATAAAGCCGTACCAACAAAGATGGTCAAGTGGATAAAGTCGTTGGTCTCATATTATCTGGTTTGTCAGTGATGAGGGTGGCTGGGTTAGAATCATTACTGGATGGATCAGATGTAGTTTTATCATTCATCTACACGCGAAATACGAGTAAATTTCCTCTAAGATTAAAACATTGATGAACTTGGTGATAAAACGTGGTAACGAATTCACTATTAGGTGACTGGCCGAGATAACCTTAGATATCTGATAGTTAGAAGCATCTCAAACTCCTTTCATTGATAATTGGAAAGCACGTAGTTTAAAACATGCAGGTCTAAGCTCTCGGTTACAAGCTCTCAGTTCCAATCACTAAGGTCCAAGCCTTCATGTCTAATCATTCAGGTCCAAGCACTCAGGTCTAAAGCACTCTGGTACAAGCTCTCTGGTCCAAGTACTCAAGTTCAAGTTCTCAATTGCAATACCTAAGTCTCTATCACCCAGCCCCAAACCTTAATATTCCCAAGATCAGGTCCAATAATTAGGGTTTGAGCACTAAGGTCTAAATACTCAAGTCCAAGCACTTAGGCTCAAACACTCAGGCCAAAGTATTCAGGTACTAGCTCCCAGCTTCAAGCACTGATGCACAGACACTTTGGTCCAAGTGCGCAGGCCCAAACACTTGCGTTCCAAGCACTCGTGTCCAATAGCTCGGGTTCAGGTACACAGGTCCGTGCCCTCTAGTCCAATCACTCAATCCAAGCACTAAGTTCCAAGTCCTAAGGTTCCATGACCCAGGAACAAGCATTTATGCCTAAATATTCTAGTTCAAGCACTAAGGTTCAAGCACTCAGGGTAAATCTCTAAGGTAGAACTATAAGCATTGAGTTCCTTAGGCCGGGGACAGACTAGCATTCAAAACACTGCGACAAGGTTGCTCTAATATATTGCATTGTTTCATTTGAGAGGAGTCAGACAAGCGTTTTGAACGCTGCAACAGTTTTGTAAAGGCGTTTATCAACTATTGCGACAGCCACGCTCTTAAAATTTTCATATGAGATCAGCCATACCCCGTAAGACCAGCGTTTGGTCGCAGACACTTTCTAGTTTCCGAGCCGTGTTCACGTTGATCGCAGCCATGTTTGATATAAAATTGTTTATAAACAAAGTGCATCATAAAGATTAACTGTGAAATTGAAAATACACTAACTATACAAACAGGGATGTCAATGGAAAACTGTGGATAGAGATAGTTGCTGTATTTTCCGAGGCTGCTTCTTAATATTCCTTTCCTTTAACGTTGAAACACAGCAAATCAAAGATCCCTGCACTTATGCTGTAGTACTCGAAAAATGTGGCTGGATGTTAGCGTTATTTGATGAACAAAGTATGAAACTGTCCAAAGGATATCCTGCAGCTCTTTTATAGGGTGCACACCATAGCTCCAAACTTTCTTCTTTTTCAGATAAATTAATGCAGTCTAAATTTTCTCTATGGACAGATCTTAGGGTAGCTTCATTTGATAGGCCAGTGTGACACTCCCTAGCACCTAGTCATGCTAGCGTTCTGATCGTATAGTTTCTGTCGCAGCGTTTGGAAATCTATTCTGTCCCTGGCTTAAGGTCCGAGTACTCATTTTACATCACTCAATTTTAAGCACTCAGTTACAAGCAATCCAGTCCAAGCATTAAAGTCTAAGTACTAAGATTCAAGCACTTAGCGTCAGCCGGAGCTAGAAAGGAACGATTATGAATCGCCTCCAATAGGTCTCCCTCCCCCTGCCAATCAATAATGTACCGTGGATTCAACCGAGCGAAACACGTTAAAACGTTCAACTTTGAAACTGCTCATGAAGAAGATGAAACTAGACTGGTTTTTTTAGAGAGAAAGTTCAGATAGTTTTACTCCTGGGCTTCAGGCTAAAACCATTACACCATGGGATTATATAACATAGCATAACATAGCATAATATAACATAACATAAACTAATATAGTGGTTCGGCTATGAGTGGTCATCACCTTGATTTGTTTTAAATTCAATTCTTTTATAGGTCATTCAACGTGTTTCTCACCTAGAAATTTTTGAAATTTTGATGACCTTGGAATCTATTTTGAGCTTTCCTTCCCAGACATTTTTTCTGCCAATTATATGCCTTTTGTCTATTAGTTATTATAAGTGGTCTTCTCCGGCAAATTTTTGACAATGGAATATATCTAGAAGTAATTTAGAGTTTGATCTAAGGCCATCTTTCAGCTTCATATTCAGTAATGTCAGAAGATTTGAAATATATCCGGGGAGGATTTATTCCAGGCAGGAGCAAATTATTTTTGGGGGGGGGGGCAGAGTCCCCCACAGTTCCGTCGCTCCTGCTGGCCACACATACTCTATATTCGGAATTCGTTGATAAACTGCTCTCAGGCGATTATTAGTCCTCTTTTATGTATGGTAGTCTATCGTCTCTATGCGGAGCAATGTTTGTTACTCGATATGCACGACAAATATTCGTACATGAAAACAAATATTATTTCCACCCTTGCGTGAGTCATATTGAATAATGAATAAACGTGGATTAGTAACGCACGTGTGGACCCAGCTTAATAGATGTCTATGCGTAAAAAGTTAGAAAATTGTATAATTTATCTGTGTTGTATTTTCTTTCTAAAATTTGAACATTCATTTTGTTTGTTTTTTGTATTAATTTTCTAACTTTCACAGGGGTGTCAACTGACCCTTCGACCCCACTGAACCCACGCCTGATTCTGTCTACCCTTAAAGGTAACAATCCTACCTTGAAGAAGTACACCATGGCATATACTCTACGACAGGTCTATGGCCCTCTGCAGCATATTTTGAGGCCCGAAACGCATTATAAAAGTTAAAAAGTAGTAACGTCATCCAGGATTTCCTTAAACATGATCAGACTTAAAGTGCATGGAAGTTATTATCTGTATTATTTGCTGTACTGTAATCAATATCAATTGTTATAATACTTTTGAATTGAAAATACCGTACAATGAAGAAAGAGAGTGCTGAAATCTGACAACAGCAAGAGTACCTACGTACACAAATGGAAAACACGACCACCACCCATCCCTTGTTTCTGCTGCATTGTTCATTGTGAACTGAGCAAGCTTAGTCGTCCGTTCACGAGCGTCGTTAGCTGCTAATTTTTAGAAGGGAGCATAACAATTTTCATCGAAAGCCAATTTTATTGTAACTTTGGTTTGGTAAATCGTCACCCTAAAACACGTCATTCAAGCAAAATCTAATTGCAAGAAAGAAATTGAGTCAAAACCCCCATAACAAAATAAGTTTATATACAATCTTATTTTATAATAAAGAGAAGAAATAAACAATAACATAATAATTAACATTGTCACTAATAGGTGACCTGGTGGTCTNAAACAATAACATAATAATTAACATTGTCACTAATAGGTGACCTGGTGGTCTCTGGGCAAGGTGTCAGACTTCTTTGCTGTCCGGGGTTCAATCCTCGGTCCCGGCACAGATTTATCTGTTTGCCAAACTCTTCTTTCACCTCTGACAAAACGTGTATTAATCACAACTTGAGAATGTGTGGAATGTCAGGCCTCCACCGTGGTTCGGATCTCACGTTAAACTGTAGGTCCTCCAGTTCATCTCACAATCACCCTACCATTACACATTAGCGTATGTGCGTATAGCCCGAACGGGTAGTAAGACGCGGTGCTAATAATAATAATAATAATAATAATAATAATAATAGTATGTTAGATAGGATGGAAATGGAATGAGGAGAGATAGGAAATTGTAGTATTTCACGGAATGTTGTATACTAATGTAAGGTAAATTATTGAATTGAATTATTGGGAAGGGGGGCGTTGAGATATTGGGGGGCATGTCCCCCCTCACTCGTTCCTTCCGATAACGACGCCCATGGTTCGTTATAATTTTTGAGTGTATCATGTTAATATCCATTGTATAGGCCCGCACACTGCCTAGGAATCTAAAATGAGGCCCTTAGCTAACTTCAATTTGGACAATCCTGATATACTCCATAGTGGTAAAATATAAGCTAAGCCTGCTGCCTTACAGGATAAATGAAAGGTTAATATGTGTATGGTTGCTTTAAATACACCTTATTCTGTGTTCTAATATTAGTGTGAGTTTCGGTGGGTTCTTTGTCAAAGTTATACTAATAACCCACCATTTGGGTAACACTAATACTTCTCTCAATTGTTAATGTTATCGAGTAAAATCTTGCTCTCGCGCAAAGAAAGATGTTATTGTTACCGATGAGAACAAATAGGCTAAGTGCCCCAAATATTTGGGCCAGTGCTGCCAATGTTTACCTGGCAAGTTCCTTGGAGCAAGAATATGTTCAACTCGGCCTGAGAATAGCCAGACTTTTCAGAAGATACGCTTCAGAAGTCACATCATGAGGTCGTATCTTCATGGAGTTCACTACGGACTCTACTGACAGGTATTTCCTACGAAACTAGGAGTTGGTTTTGTTGCGGCTTCCAGGAGTTCAGACATTAACAGAAAGAAAAATAGAGACTTCTAAGAGAATCTTCAAAGATACAACTTGTTAATGGTATAGAGATTAATAAGGTAGAGTTGAGAGAAAAAAAAATGGATTCGCGAGAAGGGGCTGGAGATAATAATTTGAGAAATAACACCCTCATTGCACCCAGCCAGGCCTCGAGCCCTGACCCCTCTCATCTCCAGAAAATCATAAATGGGCCTTACAGTTATTTGCGTGTTCACTAATGTGGTTAATAAACAAATTTGTTAGACTTGCCCACCACGTGTTATAAATGACCAAAATCTTCAACCAAACTTGATTTTATATCTATAAAGATATTTGGTACAAAAAGAAATTAGGCTACTGGTGAGGTGGAAGATGTTAAATAATGATGAGCTACATACCCCGTTATAATCACAAGATATTGTTAGGATAATCAAGTCTTGCATTTTACGGTGGGCGGGACATGCAGCGAAAATAGAAGATTATAGAACTTTGGTTAGGGTACTGATTGGAAAAATAAATTTGAAAAGACCATTGGAAAGATGGCATGATAACATTATAATGTACCTGAAAGAGATAGGGTGTAATGAAGTGGAATGGATAAAGCTAGCTCAATATACGGATAGGTGGCGTTCTTTTGTAAATATGTCGATGAAATTTTAAGTCTCTTGTGCCATAGAGTGAGTAAATAAATTTTCCAGAAATTTGGCTACGAGTAATGTAGCTCAGACATGTATAAATATTATAATTTATTAATCTTAATACATATATATATTGATCAGTTACTTATAATATAATATAAAATAACATAGCTAAGTAATTAGTAATATTATAATATAAGCATGTAATTAATACCGGTATATGTATATATAAAGTATATGCAAGCTTGAGCTACATTACTCGTAGACCAGTTTGTGGAAAAGTTGCTTACTTTACTCAGGGCGGTTGTACACGTACCGATATTTTCGGTGTCGGCACCAACACAAGCCAGGGTGCTTGTACCCACACCGACGTCGGTGACTGAGAGACGGGCAGTTTTGGGAGTAGTGCCAAGATAAACATGGCTCCAGTGAGAAATACAAGGGTTGTTTCATGTGTCTTTCATCTCTGGAGGAGACGACATCAAAACTGGAGAGAAAGAAAATTTTGGGAACACCCAATAGTAACCGCAAGGAATCTTGAACTCCTCCCCTGTTTTGTCCCACCAACAAACTCGGTTCTCTACCAATTCTATCAAGGTCACAATATCATAATTAAAGCTGCTAGACATTTTTACCCTTCCCAAATGATACACAACTATATTAAACCTTTCTAAAGACTGCCAACAATGCAAGACCACATCTGGAGATGAGCGCGCCACTATTCTGCGCACTGATATAGATGTATTTATCGAGGTCTTTGCCAGCATACCTCCGACATGTCGGTGGTAAGTAATCTCAGTTCCACCGATATAGGCGCTGACACCGACAACGACATTATCGGTACGTATACACCTAGCCTATGGCATAAGGGACTCAAAAGTTCATTCCCGTGTTTAAAAAAAGAACGCCATTTATCCCTATATTGAGCTAGCTTTGTCCATTCCATTTTATTACAGCCTATATCTTACAGGTCCATTCTAATGTTATCATGCTATCTTCCGAATGGTCTCTTAAAATTGATTTTGTCAGTCAGTACCCTAAACAAGGTTCTAGGATATCTCATTTGCGCTGCATGTCCCGGCCAGTATAATATGTAAGACTTGATTATCCTAACATTATAGTTGATGAGTGCATGGTATGCAACTCAACATTGTGTAACATCTTTCACTCCAAAATAGTAAGAAAAAAACTCCTCAATATCCTGATCCCTTTTTTAACAAACTATATTTTAAACACATTGTTTTCAAGCACTCTAAGTTGTTTTATGTCATGTAAGGCAAGAGACCACGTTTCAAACCCATAGAAAATAATCTGTAAAATTATTGTTTTGTATATTCTGAGGTTTACATTTCTTGAAAGATTATTCAGTGATTATGTACCGTTGCCTAAGGGACGCCCTAATGTACTAATCATATATCCTCTCCGTGGAGACTCTTTCCAGGTCCCGATGAGATGAGATGATGTTGAATATGAGGGCGTAGGTGCTCTTAAAACTAACTTAAGCCTAACTAACCAAACTCTAGTGACTGGTAGGATAGTTACCCTTACGGGAAAATTAGCCATGGTAACAGCCGGGAATCGAGCCCTCGACCCCTTGGCTCGTAGCAAGGTACACTGACCACTATACCACGTGGCCTGTTACTCGATATAATCAAGGGTAGGTATATATTATATTTGTGACAGAGTCCACGTTGACTAGGAAACGGTTCTTGTTTGTATCACAGTGGTCAAGGAGACCAGTCACTGAGCTAGAAAACAAACCTTGTTCTATTTTAACTAGTTTTGTTTATAGATAACCAAGGGATTCCTTTCTACACCCCGGATAGTATATAAGGACTTAAGCGCTTAGCGCACTGCTGTTCTAGACTGAGTTTGTTTGTAAGTCATGTTATAAATGAATGCTGGCGTTTAATTGCAGATAATTACCAAAGTTTAGTTTGTTGTAGCCCGCAAATTAGGAACATACAGTTCTAAGTAAGAATAAAACGCTAAATAGAGAATTATACCTTTCTTGTTTGCTAAAGTTCTTATGAATAGTTAGCACATATTTGTTTCATATTAGCACTAACGGGTATATTATACACAAACACACACACACACACATATATATATATATATATATATATATTCATTGTTCAAATTGAGATTTTAAACAATTCAACACCCAAGTCAAAATGTTGAAGATAATCAATTTGACCTTTTCAAAAGAGGTTTTGTTCTTCAGCATGAGTTGATTTTTCTCGGCTTTTCCTTGAAGCTTTTCATACAATGTTGAATAATCGACCGACCTATGTAATAAGTATTCGTGACGAGTTCCAAGCACACGGAGATTATTACCAGGTAAATTACCTCTGACAAGTTGGCGACCCTGCCCCAGTTGACGTGACCACTAAAAGAGGTAGCTAGAACAACTACTACCTCGAATTGAGTGTGATTTATCTAGATTAAAAAAGGAAATATTTCAGTGACGTTAATGGTCAAAATATGTTTTTGATAATAATATATATAGTTTTAGCTTAAGATAAACACATCAATAAAAAGGTAGGAATCGAAAAGGAGGCTAAGCTAATAATACAAAATGTCACTAGCAAATATTGCAGAAAATTGATAAAAATATATAAATAAATTACTTACCTAAGTTACTGTATTCATAAGAGCTTTGAAATGTGGTGTTGGAGAAGACTTGAGAAGATCTGGTTGACAGTCAGGGTGATAAATGAAGATGTTCTAAGAAGAGTGGGTGAGAAGATATATATTTTGTTTGTGATACTTCGGTACAAAGCAAACTGGATAGGACACATCCTTAGGAGGAACTGTTTTCTGCATGAAGTCATAGAAGGGAAGGTTGAGGGTAAAGAGGAGCACAGGAAGGAGGATTCAAATACTAGATCACTTGAAAGAAAAAGAAAATTATGGAAGCTGAAGGAGGAGGTAGAGGGCAGAGCTAATTGGTGGTCTAAAATTAGTGACAAAAGAAATGGATCTGTCGTAGGACAGAGCACCTAGTAATATTAAAAATAAATAAATGTACCTCCATGAATTTGGTACCAAATGTATTATTTTATATTATTACGAATGGACAGTAGGATTGCCTTTTAGAAAATCAGAACATGCAGTCACCATTGATAACAATTTAATGTATTATAAGTGTAATTTTATAGGCATTGAAAATATCTATCTATCAAAAACTACATCTTAGGATCACATGACTTGTAAATGTAGTAACTTTTTCCAGCTGTTAGGTCCATTTACAAGACAATTAGGGCAATAGATATGTTATCTACTACCCGATTATAGCAACCTGTCCCACCAATATTGGAATATAAATTCTTATCATGTTATTCAGATGTCATTTTCTAGAGACGGAAATAATTATTTAAATATACTCTTATAAAAAGAGATCCCTGGCGCCAGCCCACAATCGAGCTATACCGAACACGTGGCCACCATTTGTTGGCGAGTAGTGTGCCAATTTCTGCGGGTAGAGGGTGTCACATGGTCGGCACAATGAACCGTTAATTTCAGTTTTTTATATAGGTCACAGCCAGTACTTGTTCCTCATTTGTCCTCATGAGGTATTGATTTAGTTCAGAAAAAATATCACCACAAACACACCAATAACATTGAATAAACATATGTTAATAGCTTAAATTGGGTGACCTGGTGGTCTAGGGGTAAGGTGTCAGACTTCTATGCTGGCGGCCGGGGTTCGATCCT
>CABFOW010009458.1:0-13833 GCA_902141385.1 Timema californicum | reverse complement strand
GCCCCCATTGTTCGCCTTAATTGGCTCTTTGTGTAATGGTATGACCCTTTCCTTCTTACTGTTCTAAAATTTATTTTTGTTCTTAAAAGATGTGAAAGATTCCACTTCCTCTGACAGTGAATTGTTCAAAGAGGGGGAAATAGTGTCAAAATTGGTTAACTGATTAGGCCTACATTTTACATCTTAAATCTTACTATTTATTATTATTTAGCACCGCGTCTTACTACCCGTTCGGGTTACACGCATGCTCTTTTAAATCAACCCTTAAATAAAGTCAAATAAACATTTTGAGAAGGACATATGCCATTATTTTTTTAAATTTTATTTTAGGTTATAAACTTTATTTTACAGGTTATATACTTACGTGCAAGATTTAGGCCTACAAGGACGATTATTCATATTTACCTTTTCAAAAAGATACACATAGATACATTCTTTCAGTATTGAAACAATTTATTTCAAGCAAACGGGTATGTACATTTTATGTGTTCCTGATTCTTTATATTAAAACACATTTTGGAATAACACTTGTCTCTGGTCTTATAGGTACTTACTGCTCTCGTTAATAATTTTTTACACATATTTTTACAAAATACATACATATACACACATTATATATGTATGTGTACACATACATAATATATACAAACATTATACACACACACAAACGAAAGAGCTGATGGTCATGGAGTTTAAAGTGTCAGGCTTACAAAGACTGAATTGCCTGTAACGGGTAGGTCACGGTTCGAATTTCAGCCAGGCTAATTTGGGGGTGGTTTTCCCAAATGTGATTAATCAAGTCGTTTTCTCTCCAAACAAATGCGGGTACATTCAAAACAACTGCTCTTCTCATTTATATCTAATGCGTTCACCCGTTTATATCCTTAGAGTTGAATTTCATATTTTGTTTTATGTGATTATATATATATATGTATATTTTTTTTTAGTTGACGCGTATTAACACTAATATTATTTAACGAACTGACCCTTTGAGTGGATGTGAGAAGTTTTTTTTTTAAATTGTCTCTACATTAACGGGAAGGGAGAATGGAAAAATTACAGTGACAAATCGCCCTCAGGTCACCCGACCGCTATTAAAACCTTGACCTCGCTTTCACAAAAAATCCAGCTCATTGCGAACCAGACTCCTAATACCGCGTGACCACTTGTGCATATATATATATTCACCTTACCTCGTGTGTGTGTGTGTATTTATACACAAAAAACTAGGTAAGTAAAATATTTATATCTCTATCTGTATTGACGCCTAATACTGCGTGACCACTGGTACAGGGCACTTGATATCCATATGTATACATCTATAAACATACACCAGGCAATATAAATATTAATGAACCCTCTTGGACCTTGTTTTGTTTCGCTGACCACTTCTGTAGGAGCGTTGCAACATTTTGGAAAGTAGTGGGCTACAAGTTAGGGTAAGGGGGCAGATGGGTAAGGAGGAGGGGTGAGTGCACCTCTATTTCTGAATATTGTGTGGTGCGGACGAATCGTGAACTCTAGGGCGCATAAACATTTATCTCTAGTGATGTATACATTATTTTACCACCGAAGCAGAGGATACAGTCCCCGTTATTTCATTTCGTTAACGACGTTGCCTACTTGGTGAATTTTATTATAATCTGTTTTGCGAAGCGGGTTGCATCTTAACTTGACGGACCTAAGCACTCTAAGCACTAACACACTTAGACGCCATTGTACAAGAGAGAAAGAGAGGGAAGAAATTGAATAGTTCACCTTGGGAAGTTTCTCGTTTACATGCAGATGACACTTCCCCTTTCCAAAAAAATATATTTTTACTGTTTTATAGTCTTAGATAGACATGTACTTCCACAAACCTTTTTATTATTATTATTATTAGCAGCACCGCGTCTTACTACCCGTTCGAATTATACGCACATACGCTAATGTGCAATGGTAGGGTGATTGTGAGATGAAATGGAGGACCTACAGTTTAACGTAGAATCCGAACCACGGTGGAGTCCTGGCACTCCCCACATTCACAAGATGTCTTGTCAGAGGTGAAGGAAGGGTTTGGTAATCAGATAAATCTGTGCCAGGACCGAGGATTGAACCCCGGCCGCCAGCACAGNAATGGTAGGGTGATTGTGAGATGAAATGGAGGACCTACAGTTTAACGTAGAATCCGAACCACGGTGGAGTCCTGGCACTCCCCACATTCACAAGATGTCTTGTCAGAGGTGAAGGAAGGGTTTGGTAATCAGATAAATCTGTGCCAGGACCGAGGATTGAACCCCGGCCGCCAGCACAGAAGTCTGACACCTTACCCCTAGACCGCCAGGTCACCCACAAACTTTTTTAATCTCCATCCTGGCAGGAATATAATTACAGTCCATTTTAGTCAATAAACCAAATATCCTGAGTTGTAGACGATTTAAAGAGAACACTTTTGAAACCCCCCCCCCCAAAAAAAACTACAAATTCTAAAAAAATTACTTTTATTACAATGTAAGACAACTGTTTAAGAAATTATGGTTTTTATTTTCATGTCTGATCTTCAAGACTCGATAAATAAAATGCTAAATCATTAAGATAGGAAATTCTAGTTTGACTTGCCGTGACCTCACAGGTAGAAAACGTCATTGAGTGAAATGAGCCGTACCCACAATATTTTTGAATTTTTTCGGATTCACTTTTTCAATATTTCGCTAATATTTATATTGTTCAATGGTTTTCATATTTCTTACGATTACGTACTCCTTCATTCATAAACACTTATCTCTAGTAGATATCCCATGTATTTACTTAAAAAACAATTTATTGAATTAAACCCTTATCCATAATGTGCACGTGGTTGCAGCATTTTGTAGCGGCGGCCAGGTTGAAAATATGGCTGTAGCCTTAAGCATAAAAATTGAGCTAAATTATGAACAAGAAAACAAAATTGATATTTAAATAAAAATACATAAAACATATTACAGGCGCTAGTTAATGAAAATTCTGGTCTTGTTTAGAAGAACGCCTTTTATATAAGGTTCAAATTAGGTTAACACGAAGCAATAAAGTAGCTGCTATTTCTGAATTGTATTAAAATTCCTTCGAGAGTACACGTACTCCATGTGGGAAGCAACTAGTAAAGTGGTACATGGTAGAAAGGAAGGTAAAGTCTAATTTTTATATGAAAGGCCTCTATAAAATATAAACGTAATTTCTGTCAACAAAATTGATTACGATTTACCATTTAGTTAGTCAATTTTCTTAGAATCACGTCCTATTACACTCGAAGAGAAAGTGGGAAACCATTTAGAAAAAAACAAACTCTTTCACTACGCCCAACAGGGATCGAACCATGATCTCTCCGTCATCGGCAGTCTAGTCTATTGCGAGAGTAAGCCTTAGACCACGGGTCGCCAGACCGTTGATCGCGAGCTACTGGTAGCTCGCAGCGGCATTTTCCTTAGATCACGTAGGTAATATACAATATTTGCAATAAAATCTACCCAAATTTCTGCCAATACTATGATGAGGCGAGTTGAGATTATGTCTGGTGATGTTACTTCACAGTTGAAAAACGATATGGGTAAATATTATTTCTCATTTTAACTTGATGAATCAACATAAGTGAGTGACACTTCTCAGTTACGCGCATTTGTAAGGTTGGTTTTCAGCTATTTTTCTGTAAAAGAAGAACTTTTGAAAATTATTCTATTAAAAGGGCGCACTACAGGTGAGGATATTTTCTTCAAATTTAAAACATTTATTTCTTCTGAGAATATCCCTGCATACAAGCTTGCTGATATCACAACAGATGTTACTTCAGCTACTATTGGTGTCAAAAATGTGTTCATTGCTTTGTGGTAGAAGGATGAAATAAAATTTTCCACAGTTTGTTTCTTAAGCACTGTATTCTTTACCTGAAATCCCTTTGTGCAAAGTTTTTAAAATTCAATGAGGTTATGAATCTTGTCATAAAAATTGTCAACCAAGTGAGATAAACCAGATGAGCTTAATTGTCAGTATGGAGAGTAAAACGTTACGGATTATATTGTGAGATAGTTGGTATATTTATATCCCCGTGATCGAGCGCCATTTATTACGGTAAGGAATTAGTATGCTCCATGTTTGTTTGGGTTGCCGGTTAAAGTGTTACCGTTTAGTTAGCTTATAATTGCCCCGTGATCGAGCACTAACTAAAGCGGTACGATATCTCGATCTGATTAGCTTTAAATTATTATTTTAATTAAATAAATAAAACTTTTAATGTTGCACACGATTTATTTAGATCATGGCACTGGTTTACTACAACGTTTTGTAGACTTATGTTACTGGCACTGTTAATAATTTGTATTAATGCTACAATAGCTGCCATTAATACGCACAAGCAGCTTATATATGACCTACCCCTTGCCTCTTAGACCCCCTTGTAGGCAGTGTCAGAACCAACTAATAGAAAGAATCCTGGCAACAGGTTTTGTGAAAGCTAGCTTTGTATCGGGTAGAGGGAGATAGTGTCACTTGCTTTTTTGGTAAACTACGGAGTTTATTTTTGAAAGGAAAAAAAGTTTTAATGGTGCAATCCTTTGATATTATTTCTGAAAAGCGCGTGAATCTCCATGGATGAAGTATTAGAAGGATATTTTACATATAATACTTTAAAGAAAAATATCTTCATCCATGATTTTTTACATATATGAGAGGGGTCAAAATCATTATAATTACAAGACCTGCTCCCTGTGGAAGTACTGTACGCTGGTTGAGCCAAGGACGAGTCCTCCATCGTTTCAATGATCTGCTACCAGCAATAGTCATGTTTTTAAAAGAACGCGATGGATACTATCCTGAACGTGAATATTTTGATGGGCTGCAGGATTTTGCGCTCCTGCTAGACGTCAATGAAAAATTCAATGAACTAAAAATCCAACCTCAGGGCCGGGACAAGGATTTAAGGGAGGTGATATATTATGTATAGGCGCTTGCCAAGAAACTTGAATTCTGTGAGAAAAACATCTACCGAGGATACTTCAAACATTTTTCCTGTTTGAAGGATAAGTTGGAAAACGAAAGAAATCTCGAACCATACTTTGGTGAAAATCATATTGAAGCACTCTCCAACTTGAGAACATAGTTTCAACAGCGGTTCAGTGATTTAAAAAAAAACTGAGCTTCTAACACAGTATGTTTCAGTTACTTTTATGAACATTAACAGTTAAATCTTATCAAGTTGTCAAATGCAATATTTTCAGGAAGATGGTCCTTCATTAGAAATGGAGCTGATAGATTACCAAAACGACTTATCATTGAAGAGTGCTTCAAGTTTAGGATATTTATGGCCTCTTGTACCCAAAGAAAAATATCTAGTTGCACTCCAAGTGAAGGCGATCTTTTGCTCGGCCTATTCGTGTGAGTCATCATTTTCAATTATCAAAGTTGTGAAAAACAAATTCAGAAGAAGCAGGCTCACAGATGGTCCCACAGATGAACATCTCGAAAACTGTATTCGAACGGGGGCTACAAGCTACTCACCCAACACTAAACAAACTGTGGAGGCCATTCTTTTCAGTAAAAGTAAGTTAAACATAAAGTGTTTTTTTTATATTCGACTTTCATTTAATTTAAAAAAATTAATAGATAAGCATTGTACTTTCTGGCGTTTAAATTAATTTTATTTCAAAAATGTATTTGCATTTTTAAATGTTTTAAATTAAAATAATGACACCAAGCCACAGAACCCACCTCCATTTATTAACAGTTGTTGTGTTATTGTATTTGTTCAGGTAACAATATTGGCCAATAGGCCTACGTGATATGACAAATTTTTAATCTGGGTGGCTCGCGAAACATTGTGACTTTTAAAGTATCTCCTATACCTAATGAGTTTGGTGACCTCTGCCTTAGACCATTTGGCCACTGAAGTGGCTATTTTTTGTATAGATAAAATAGACAGCTATAAATCACGTGACTTACTGCATGAATACGTGAAAGTAAATACAGTAAATAACTTTTATAGCTGATTGATAGGGTCCTTTCTATGAAAATTGGGTTGTAGCTACTAAAACTACCGGCGGCAAACCCACTGAATGGAAAGAGGGACGGGGGGCTGAAGGTTCAAATATGGGTGGCATTCCCCCACCTAATACGTTGAATGTATATATACTAATGTTACTGTAAATGTGCTGAATTAGTTAGTTTTTTTTAAGTACCGTTGTAGGTATAGATTCACCGAAAACAAACAATATAATTTATATACATTTACAAATGATTTTATACATTTTCCGACACAATTTGGTGAAAGTATGTATGCTACATGAACTGTATTAGCTACATTTACTGGTGATTTTGTTAAAAGTTCGACGAGTATGTAAAATAGTAAATACATTTTTTACATTCCCCAACTGCGCCAGTGGCTTTGTATACTCGCCGGCGACTGTGCAACCTCTTCACACTCAGCACGATCACAGTAGCATATAAATACTGTGCTTTATATGTAAATAAAAAAATATTTCTTTGAGGCCAACATTGATAATATTTTCTTATTTTCTTATTTTATTTGTGTTATTTGATAGGTATTGATAATATATATTAAAAGTAACATCTAAAGATGGCATGACTTTATGTATGAATATATTAAAGTAGTTTTAGTAACTTTAGTAACTAACTTCTACTGTTCTTCCTACCAAAATCATACTATACATTCATCGACCAATATCAGGCTACGGGGCTTACAACTGGATAGTCACTACACACATTTAAAAGTGCCCCGAAAATTTGCATTTGGAGAAATGTACAGAAATATCACCTCCAATACATTCTATGTACTCCACCAACTCCCCACACACACACATTCATAGAGTACAAGTCCTATCAGTGCAATAACATAATAAAAATATATGTTTATGGCACCACGTCAGGCTATACGTTTGTACTACTTACGCTAATGGTTTTGAGGATTAGGAAGGTTATATTTAGAGGATGTGCACCCTCATTGACATGGAGCGAGAGTGAAAAACCATTTGGAAACACCACTCTCAGTACATACGACCGAGATTTGAACCTCGACCCCCCCGTCATCGCCAACATAGCCTACTCTGAGCGTAGTGTCTTAGACTATGCAGCCACCGAAACTGGTAGAAATAATTAGTATAGTAGTATATTTTTGTTGCTAATGTTCTAAACCCACCTTCCTACCACGATTTGCTTATGGTGTATCCTGTTCTAATTATACCTCAACCAGGGCTGGATCCAACCCCAAGGTGCCTCTACGCTTAGGCAAATGCCGGATCCTCTTTTCTTTACATCCCCTTCCCCCGCTTTACGTTTCTAAAGAGTACCTTACCATTATGTTGTCCTGTTTTGTTATACTAACTATAATACATTTATATGATACTCTACGAGAAGATTACAATCTATGTTCGCAAAGTAGCTCGGACAAAGGCTTCAGTTTCGTCTAGTCTGGATTTCTGGTGATGGGGAGGGCGACATTTGAATCCTTGCCTGGTGGAATAGGCATTTTTACTCCTCCCTTTCTCCCAAATGGTTTCCCACTCATTAGATACACTAATGTGGACACATAACCTTTAAATTCTCCCTTATTCATCTCTATCCATGAGTTTAAATATGCGCATAGCCCGGATGGGTAGTAAAATGCATGGTAAAACATAAGTTAGAATAAATAATAAATAGTTCATGCCTCATTATGAGCACAGACCTACTTCGGTGGCTGCATGGTATAAGGTGTTAGCCTCGCAATATACTAGACGGCCGATGACGTGGTTCGGTCCCGGTCGAGTATTCTGAGGTTTTTCCCTAAATGGTCTCCCACTCTCTCTCCATTTAAATGCTGATACACTTCGTTTAACTTCAACCTTCTTCATACTCAACCCATTAGCCTAATTAGTACATAAGTATAAAACTTGAATGGATAGTAGAACGTGGTGAAATACTATGGGATCAATCGCCCCGCTTTGGGCGACGATTGAAACACTACGGATTAATTCCCTGATATGATAATGCTGTGATGATGTTTAGGTTGTCTATAGCTCCGTGATCGAGTGCCTATCACCACTGTACGGAAAATATACAGTTTAACCAGCTGTCTATAGCTCCGTGGTCGAGCACTAATTAGAATGGTTTAATTAATAAATGTGAAGAAAGAGAACTGTTGATGGCTGTTTATTCACACATGGTTTATTTAAATGACATCTGTTAATCACTTATACATACTCCAATTAGATACTTTATATCACTGCACACTTGTGATATTAATGTAAGATATTTTATACTTTGTTAGACTGTGACTGCCAGTGTGTGGCTTGTGTGACTTGTGCGTGGGCGGGAGATGCCTGTCTGTCGCATGGGATCGCTGGCTGATACGCACAAACGGTTTATATATGACCTCCCCCTTGCATCTTTCTCCCCTCGTCAATAGTGTAAAATCTAACTAATAGAAAGTGTCCTGGCGACAGGTGTTGTGAAGGCTAGCTTCTTATTGGTAAAGGGAATTGGCGTCTTTGCCAAATACTGCGGAGTTGTTCCTTTTAACAGGAAATAGCGCAGTTGTTCTTTTAACAGGAAATATGGCAAAACAAATATATTTTAAAGGTGTAATCCTTTTCACATTATTTCTAAAAAGCGCGTGTTTCTTCATGGATGAATTAAAAGGATACTCTACATATGTTACTTTAAAGAAAAATTTCTTTCATCCATGACTTTTTATATTTTTTAGATTGATCCAAACCAATATCATTACAGTGGTGATAAGAAATAAAATAATAATAATGTGCAAAGATTATGGTGGTGGCTGTGGATTTTATTCACTCTGCTGTATTAAGTCAGTACCCATGACTTTAGTTGTTATTATTATGTCTATTTCCGCGTTTTAAGGGCCGTTTGGGCTCTCCGAATACTTAAATCATTGGGGAAGGAATGAGAAAGATGGGCCTGAGAGTAAATGTACCTCTATTGGTGTGGAGAGGGGGGGGGACTATAAACAAAAGATAAACCTCAATTCACCCGAATGAGGTTCGAACCTCACTCGACCTCATCACCAGCAAACAAGACTAGACGAGCTGGTTCTTCGCCTTTAAATTATAAATCAATATAGAAATATTACTGATGATATACTAAATCAGAGGTCCCCAACCTTTTTGTACCTTAAAGCACATTCAAAACTAACGGTAGTGCGGCGGGCACCAATCACTTTTTCAAGGCAAATTTACTAACTCCCGCCAGGCTAACGGGTCAGCCTCAACGCTATAAACACGGCTGGTAAACTGCCATGTTAAGTTGACAAAAAAAACTGCTTTATCTACGGTTTTAACAAGACCAAAATAAAGACACATGGAACTACTCACCCCCATTTTGGTGTTTGGCAACATTTTTAAAATATATATTTATTCTGTGTTTATTTAGGCAACAAATCTGGGTAGACCCATGTCAAGATATTTACAAAGGAAATAGGAAGTATTAGCGTGGTATAAGTGAGTATGAAGAGAATAATGAAAGGGGGTAGGTCTTTGAGATTAGGAAAAAACAAAACCATTCAGCTTGAAACTACGATGGTTCTGGGTAAAAGTACACTTTTTAAATGAACCGGCAAAGAAAGAGGAATGAGACTGAAGGATTAGAATTAGGGGAACTTTCAATAATCAACTAATTAAGAACAGCGTATCTGGAAATAAGCACAAACTTGATTTTTGTCGGAAAAGTTACATTAAAATTACTAGCCAAGAACATTTCAGCTGTGGTCAAAATGTGACGGGCAGAAGCAGAAGGCTCGGCGGACGCTATGGCACCCGCGGGCATAGGTTTGGGGACCCCTGTACTAGATAATCATTCGTAAGATGAGTCCTTGGTTATTTTTCATGAAAAATACATCATCATTATTAATGGCAATGGATTATCACTGGACAGGTACATTGTAGTTTGTAAATAGCATAGATAAGGAAACAAATTCAACTGAACTCTGAAAGAACAATCTTCTGGTTACAATTTTCCACGATGTTTTGACAATATTCATCCATCGAAAGTATGAAAACCAACTTGTTAATTTTAGTGTTTGTCCTAAGTCTAATTTATTAAAACCAGAGCGCCGGTTAAATATATTTTTTTAAATTACTTTATTAATCGCTATTGTTATTAATGCCTTAAAATATCCACCTGGTGCATTGTGGGGAAACGGGGTGAGAGGGAAGGGGGGTTTCAAATTTCACTTTTTGCTGTAGCTTTTCGATAGTATTCTATCTAGATTTTTAAAATACTTAACATTGAATGCACGTATTTGCTTCATTTTATTTTATTGATGTCAGTGCTTCATGAATAGGTACTTAAAATTCGTTTTGCATGTGCAGGTTTGACATTTTTGTTGAGATTGACGATATTTTAAATTTTTAATCTTTTAGACAACATTTTTTTTATACCTGTCACTTAAATTAAGCCTTAGTCAACAAAAACAGTAAATGTATTTATATATAATAAATGACTCAGTTTAATCTTAGGAATAGTAAGGTAGGCATAGAAAAAGTGCGTCTGCATTATTGGTGAAGAAGGAATGGGAAAAACACAAATGAAAAATCACCCCTCACTGTGCACCCGGCCCAGATTCGAACTTAAAAACCTCCGTCAGCTTCAATCTAGTTCAGGAATGGCAAATCTACGGCACGCATATCGCTGGGTGGTGCGAGAACACAATTTGGGCGGCTCACCGACATAAAATAATAAATATCGAATAAGACTTTTCCAAACGTGATATAATTCTTTGAGCTCGATAATATTTCGAGAGCCATGACATTCACATGTAGCAATAAACTTTGTGAAGTCAATGGTTAGAAATCGTTTCTACTGCAGATTGTGTGCTTTTGAAGACAACAAGGGTAATGAACTGGGGAGGGGGCGGGGGGGAATACAAAAACATGTTTCAAAATTATATGGAAAAGTTTATAATTTTTTGATTTTAGTATATCTATCTATCTATAAATATATTATTTTTTTCTCCTTCGCTGAAGAAGCTAGTTTCAATGCTTTACTTTAAGTTTATGAAATTAATTATTTTCTAAGACCCAATTTGACAATTTAATAAATCTTCCTCCTCTTAAATTCAGACAATTAAAAATATATACAGTTTTATTAGAGCTAATATTCAACAAATTTTGATTTTTAAACACTCATTAAAATAAATGGTGCGACACAATCACACACACTTTCTTATATTGTGTATTATAGCTTCGAAGAAAATATTAAAAATAACTTTTAGTAAACTACCTTTGAATAAGTTGTACTTGTAGAAACAAACACATCATCGTGTTAATCACAAAAAAACACTCTTTATATCTAAATTTTAAAACAAATTGTTCAAATGTGTTTAACATAATTCAAATTTTGAAAAATAGATTATTTTTAAACTACTATAAAACTATTTGTTATCTGTAAAAATAAAAACGTATTGTTATTAATCATGAAAAACTATTCACAAATTCTCATTTCGAGTTCAATCTTCAAGGTCAATTTCCAAAACATTCTAATTTTATATAATTTGTTGCAACCAAACTACCCTTGAATTAATTTATTTCAGTCAAATAAAGATATATTATTATTATTATTGATATGTAAAATAGTCTCATGATACCAATTTTGAATCAAATCTCTAATTTTTTTTAAATATTCAAATTAAAAAAACCCATTAATCAGTAATTTACCCATATCCAACTTCCCCTCATCCCACAAACAAGTATACAACTCTATTTTTCATGTTCATGTCAAACACCCTCCAGATATACATTTTCTCAAAATCGTTATAGCCAATTTTAAAATAATTCGTATTTTCAAAAATTATTTCTCAGTAAAATACCCTTTATCGATATTTTACTCCAAACAAAGTATACAGGGCTATTTGTCATGTCAAACACTTCTACGATATCCATTTGGAACCAAACATACTTTCAACTTTTTAAAATAAGTCATCAGTAACCTACCCATAAATGAGTTTTCCTCCAAAAACATATACACAGGGTTATTTGCTATATCAAACAGTTCCAATTGGCTTATTTGGAAATTATTTCAAGTTTTTGGGAAATCAGTCATTAGTAATCTACCATTAGACGACTTATTGCCCAGAAACCAATTTGTATATTAATATTTGTCATGTAAAACAAATCCTAGATATACATTTTAAACAAAATCGTTAGAGCCATTTTCGAAAAATGTGGAACTAAAAAAAATACCCATCAGAATTTACCCTTAATTGAAGGCTTGGGAAAAAGAAAAAAAATAATTATTTTGTCGTATAACCCTACAATATCTAAATATCAGGTTTGAACAAAATCCACCAGACCATTTTTGGACCCGTGACCAGGAACAAATTGACAAACAGACATACATGGAGACAGGCAGAATGGGGAAATCCGCTATTTTGTGTTCTTGTTCACATAAAACGTAAGAATTGATCATACTCTCAAGATAGAGTTTTTTCATGATCACAACACTTTCTTTTGATAAGAGTAAGTACACTAGACTAGCTCAAAATTCAGCTCGTCCTTGAGTGGCACACTGGTCGGAAAAGTTTCACCATCCCTGATCTAGTCATGATCGCGACGTCTTAGGGCCAGTTTCATAGTCAAGTTTAGTACGCCTCAAGTGTGGCGCTACACTAAGTACAAGACGACACCTACCTAAACCAGAATGGAATGGGCCAGTTACCTATACGAGAACGACCCATTCCATTCGAGTTTAGGTAGGTGTCGTCATGTACTTAGTGTAGCGCCGCACTTGAGGCGTACTAAACCTGACTATGAAACTGACCCTTAGACCACCTGAACAATGGTACGGGTTCGTTTGGAAATACTAAAGTCTCTAATAGGATCCGCGTGAGAAAAAACTAAATAACTAGCCATGGTGGTTAAGACAACACAAAACACAGTGACTTGACCTTTAAGTGAACCGTTAGATTAATTATGTCCAACGCAGAGGTCGGGAGAGGTTTTCGCACTGACAGTTCGTAGACGGGTATGTCTCTACGCGATTCTGCGTTGTGACGTGTGCTATCGGCGATGAAGCGCGGGTGTAAACACCCCTTAGCGGGTGATTAATTGCGGTTCCCCACCCGCCTTGTGTTGAAACCAGTATTGTGGACGAACGGGATCACCTGTAGTTGGCTTGCGAGAAGAGCCCTCTTTGACACAGCTCGGACAAAACAAAGGATTATTCCGCGTCGATTAGTGAGTTAACTCCCACGATCATCGCGTTGTGGGGGGGAGTGTTTGGGTAGTCACGAGGCACCATCCACCCTTGTTGACGTCATGGCTAGCCTAAGGCTGACCAGACCGGCTGCATCAACCTCAGGAGCGTTTACATCCCACACTGTGGTCGCCGATGTACTCTCCTTTCGAATGTCGGTGCATTTATTTAAAAACATACTCATAATATACCACCTTGGGGAACACGTGGCGTAATCCTCTTCTGGTTTGGTTTGCCTGTGTTGGCAAGGTCGGGGATAGAATCCAGGTCGTTTGTACTTTTGGTAGGTCAACACCTTAGCTCAGTTGGTAGCGTGTATGTATACTAAACTAAAAGTCCTGTGTTTGATATGCAACATGACCAAAACATTTATTATTGGTGAAATGTGAGTTTACCCTTTTACAGCGATGAATTGATGGCAGAGAGCTTGATGTTTTGTCTGATCGAGATTAAAGTACATTTACAAGTAGTGTGCTGATATAATCAATCGGTTCAGAAAGTAAACGTTAAATATCTGAAATACAAGTATAATAAAAATATGTACTATTATTATTATTAGCACCGCGTCTTACTACCCGTTCGGGTTATACGCACTTAAGCTAATGTGTAATGGTAGGGTGATTG
>CABFOW010009457.1:0-13840 GCA_902141385.1 Timema californicum | reverse complement strand
ACGCACGTCGCACACTATGCTACCCGAATATGTGATATATTTTAATGTCCTGCTTTTTCTAAAAAAAAATATGGTCACCGTATACATAATATAACATTTATTTATTATTAAAAAAATATTTTTAAACCAAGTTACTGCCTTGATCATTATAAAAAAACTAATCTTACTTACTTTTTTTACTTGAAAAACAATGACTTTTTTGATTTGATTGATTGAAAATGTTATTGCTCAAAAAAAGTATATTTTATTTTGAAATAAACTAAAAAGGTTTTTATAATTGCATATACATTATTATTTTAATTTGAACATTAATCATTTTTATATACAACACAAGCTCACAATTTATGCAATATTTAACTGTAAAACTTACACAAACTGGACGTCTACATACTTTGCAGGTTTCCTTCGTCTTTCTATCCATTCTGGAGGGACACATGTAGCAACGTTTTCTTTCTCCAGCAGGAATTGGCTCGTTGTTACCTCTTGGAGGGGGCTGAACTCCAAGAATACGACTCATAACCTGTCAAAGTTCAAGTGGTAATCGATCGTTGTATACACGTTACAAGATATTGGTTTTACAAGCTGAAGTCACAAATTTTTCAGGAAGAAAAGTCACCTTTCTTCATCTTCTGCATGTATTGAATAGTGAAGTATTAAGCTATTCACTCCTGAAATATCAAGCCTGGCATAGAAAAGAGCTATTGGCCATCGTCGAGTACATAATCCTACAGAATAATTGGCACACTTCTAGTTCAAGCTGACAACAGCACCTTTAGTGCTGTTATAAAACTGAATAATCTCTTGTTTTCCAGTCTCGTGGTCATTTTCGAAAGTATGGTGGGTGTTATCTTCCTCATTTTCCTCTAAATCTGATAAATCACTTTCAATACTATTATCATCATCAAATGATTGATCTAAACCAAATAAAATGCCACTCTGACAGTCACAAATTACGACTTAAACAACATCCCATAGTCACCAAAAAGTAATAATAAAAAATAAAATAAAAATGGCTCAATAAAATTATGTACTTATGAAATAAACAAAGTTCAGAAATAAATAAGCACATAATCATAACAATAAAACAGTTATATATATATAAAAGAAAATAGTAGCTTGGAACAAAAACTGTAACGTTAATGGTACGGTGCGGGTCAAACCGACCCAAAACCGCTATAAATTAACAATAATGCAGCACTGAGCTTAAATCGCAACTGGACCTGAGAGATGGTGTGTAAGGAGTCAGCTACTGAGAAATAAAGCAATCTGGTGTAAAAAATAAATAAAAGCAAAATATACAACATAATACAAGTGCGTCGCAGCTATTAGACCCACACCATACCAATTAAGGGTTAAATTTGAATGCATCGACAACTAGTTACTGATAAATATTATAAACAGGATTGATAACAATCCTTTTGTGATCCAACTGATTTTAGTTAAACTATTTAGTGTTATTCTGAATCTTGGAAGCTACAGGTGTACGCTTCTAATTGACGTGGAACTTATTTTCAAGAAGGTTGTTGACGAACAAAATTAAATTATGTGTGGAGTGAAAAATAGCCTAAAGTCCATCCTATGGCATGATTAACAATGGTTTGGGTTGAGATGAGTTTTCATCATTGCGAGCAAGGGTAAAACATTTAACTAATTGACCTACTCATTATCCTATCGTGCTTGAATGTGATATGGGAAAAGAGAAAACATTAGGCATTTAAAAAACGTGGGTGAGTGGTGGAGGGGGTTAAGGTGGAATGTGTTAGTTGTTGAGTTCACCACTACGCAGCGCGCGGCCTGCGGAACCCAGCTCGGCGTCGACTCGGTAGGGAAACAAAGCAAACACTAGTTACGATCAGTAGCGTTTTAACTGGCGTCGTTTATTTAGGGTGGTTGGATGTGCGATCGATCCCTTTCGTACTACCAAACTGCTCTTCAACAGAGCCTTTTACTGCAAGCACGAACAGGTGTAACAAATATTTAAGTGAGTATACAGCCTACCTACACCTGGATGACTTATTGCTTAGTATGTTAGTCTTTTAAAATGTGGAGGAGAAAATGAGTAAAACCTTATTACCTGTGATAAGCCAAATAACTTGATAAATTCCCCTAATGTGTTTAAGAAAGAGATAGTACGAAATGACGTTTCTTCCAATAGATGTGCATGGCTGTGTTATTTTACGTGGACGTAAAAATTGTTTTAAAAAACTAAAATGCCTAGGGTTTTGTTTTTAATATTGTCTTCAATCAATAAATTATGACAAATAATCCGGTTTTTATTTTGTTTAGCTAGAATTTTTTTAAATTATCTCCAGAAAATAATTATTCCAATATATACGTACATATAAAATTGAATCCCCTTATAACATTATTGATTAGTTATTTATATGCGAAACAATTCCAGGTCAATGAAAGTTTATTCAAAAAATTATTTATCTTAATGCACACGCTATTTATATCAAATTAATATCGTATGTGTTCGACTTGCTACGAGCTTGAGATTAAATCATATATTTTTTTAGTTATTCCGCATTCACAGAATGTAAACAGTTGTCTTTGTGTCGTAAAATATGTATGTGTTTAGTTTTGAACAAGCACAGAATAAAAGCAGTGAATCCTGACGCTTGAAATAACATTCAATAATTTGATGGTACAGTAACAATAATATATTTAGCTGTTGGATATAAAATAATATACAAAATTGTCTTTGGGGCATGTTAGGTACAGCTATGTGTGTAAATAAATACAGTTGTATGATATGTGTGATAATAATTTTAAAAACCAATTTTACAGCATAGATTTGAAATAAATATTAATATAATTATATGTATAACTACGCATATATTTGCTCAAATTTATATGCATCTACCCACTAATATACATGTTTATTTCACTTTTAAGTAGACATGAAAATACTTTTGAAAATGACTGTGCTCAGTATAGGGATCATTATTTTAAAGACTGAAGTGTACTTTTTTGGCATTCAAATTAATATTATCAGCTTCAGCGGCCGATTGGTCTAAGACGTCCCTCTCGTGTTAGACTGGCCTGACGATGACGGTGAAATATGAACTCGAATCCCGGTCGGCTCCACTGAGGGTGGTTTTTCTTAGTTTTCCACTCTCCTTCCACCCAAATGTGGGTAGATTACATTTAAAATGCTTCCATCCTCATACCTACCCCACTAAAGTAATTATCATATATGCGTGTAACCTGAACAGATAGTAAGACTTAGTGAGTAACAATACTAATAATAAACATCACTTTATATGATTGCCAAAACCTTTTGTCATCTCTGACAAGACGTGTATTAATCACAACTTGTGAATGTGTTGAATGCCAGGCCTCTACCGTGGTTCGGATCCCACGTTAAACTGTAGATCTTCCATTTCATCTCACAATCACCCTACCATCACACATTAGCGTAAGTGCGTGTAGCCCGAACGGGTAGTAAGATGCGGTGCTAATAATAATAATAATAATAAACTTTATTTACCTTTGCGTATAACCCGAATGAATAGTAAGATGCGGCAATAATAATAATAATAATAATAATAACTTATCTACCTTGTACCTAGCTAGGTTTTCATAGGCGGGTATACAACTCAAATAAGGGATATTTATTGATTAAGAAGATTATTTTGACTAATAAGCACATTACTGGCACATTCCTCTGAATAAGTGTTTTTATTTATAATTTTATCATCGCTCCAGTGTCCATTAGGGTTAATATCACTCGACAGTTAAAGTTGTATTGCACAATTTTATTACGTAAATAGCTATAGATAGGGATTTAATTATTTCAAATTACTACAGTGTTATATGGGGTCAAACTTGATATTTTATTCTTATTGTCTACCATTGTTAAGGTAAAGTAATTAATGTATGAGGCTGTTATTTAGTATAACTAAACATCTATAAGAGGTGTGTCTACACAATTAAACATTTCATAGCCCTCCAGACGAATGGACGTAACTCATAAAAATCTATTTTTGAGATACATACATTTTTAAATACCTCCTTATCAATACTACATAAATAAAAAGTGACGTGGTGTCTGTATCTCTTTTAGTCTATGAGCTATAGCAAAGGTTATGTTTGACGTATCTCAGGTGGAGACTCATATCTTTCCGATGAAAAGACGTAACTTGAGATAAAGCTTTTCAGGGAACCTATAAAACAATCCAGCTTAAAAGGCAAAACAAGAAATTGTAGAACCTTGATCAACAAAGAAGGTGTACCGATTTCCAAATCAAAATATGAAGAGCTCATGTAACTTTGTCAAGGAAGTACTCCCGTAATATGATCAGAGGAGCAAAGTGTTTTTATAAATCTTTTTTGTACCTAGAATGAATATCAATTTCTGTTTCAATAATTATTCATTAAGAAAAATTTTACTTTCCATATCAGTTTATTAATTATTTTTGTTTCTTTTAGTATATGTTATTTTGTTAATAATAATTACTATTACTTTCCATATCAGTTTACTATAAAATTGTTATTTACATATAACTTTGTATATAATCTCTAGGCAAGTAGTTAGTGTTTTCGTTGTTGTGTGAATTTTTCTTGAAAAAACCCCAATAAAAATGGCCTTTTTGCTTCTGACATTTAAAATTATTATTATTATTATTATTATTATTATAGTTTAAGGAATGTATAAAAATATTTTTTTTCCCTTTCGTTTACAAAAAATATAGTTAGAAAGTGTTTTATATCATTTCTAACATTCTCACAGGATTAATCAGTCATGACGTAACTCCTAACAAGTTCACTCCTTCGTTCACACAAAGTGGCTTATCTCTAAGAAACTTTTTTTTATAACTAGAGTTTGTTATTTCAGCAAATAAAACAACATATTAATAAGTGTACTTGGAAAAATAACCATACATGTGAGGAGTACAATTTAAGCTGAACAACAATTACAACTAAGAACATAATTTTCTTTTCAGCCTCCTAAACATTTAGTAAAACAGAAATACGTCTATTCGTCCGGAGGGCGACAATTTATATGTTGAATATTTTATTTTATGTTTAAGCAGTTTAAAAGAGGTAATTTGTATTTATATAAAAAAAACTGTTCTTTTTATAATCCGATAGTTCGATTTAACCTCACTTTGTAGTATACAATGTCACTATTTAGGATTAATCTTTTTTTTCTCAACCTAACTCTACTCGTTAATTTTAATGATGTCTCCGAATTGATAATTGCAAATATAGATTTAAAATGTCTACTTCGTGAAATTTCTTGTTTTGACTGTACTGATTGTAGAGACAATACAGACTAGAAGAACATAATAAGCCCGACCGAAGCAGAGGGTCAGATAATCCCAACTAATGACACACCTAAGTAAAGTGGATGTCTGCTCCCTTATCTGGTCAGTGTTGCTGTAATGGGTTGAGACATTGCTACGAGTACTTAACTGTATTTTATAGGATAACCCCTCCTTCCCCCACATATGTTAAATTCCCTGCCATGATGTTATAGACTAAAAAAATCTTAGTGTTTCTTATTGTCGAATGACCTTAACTTATTTAAAAAAAAGTTGACACTCCCGGCTGCAAATTTGGAAACCAGGGTTGTATCACTACAGAGTGTGTTGAATAGATTTATACTTGATGTTTTCCAATCCTTTACCCAGGTAGCTGCTGTTGGAGTTCCTTAAGGTTATCTGGAAGATAATGTGAGAAAAAGTCAGTATTTTTGCAGTTTTTATGGCAAAACTTTATTGGTCATAATAAATAAAATATTGCTCCAGTACAAACGTAGAATTTAACTTTCTTCACTTGGTGACCTCATAATTTCTTTAATATCTGTCAAAGGTGTTCTGAACTTTAATGATGTTTTTTCTTCGTTTAAAAAGTTTCTCGTCTAATGTCTCTATGATTATGATGGATGTTCAGGAACGGTTGATATCAACAAGCGAAGAAAATTAAACTCTACATTTGTATTAGAGCAATATTTTATTTATTTTAGCAAAAAATGCTATAAAAACTGCAAAAACTCTGCCCTTTTCTTGCGTCCCCTTCCATCCCACCTTAAACATATTTGTAACTAAAATATTCGGACCTCTCATATTAATCTCAAGCAATTTTACTTTTTAAATATCGGTTATTTCGTAATGTTTAACATTAATATATTTGAGAAAAATGAGCACCATAATTTTCCACAAATTAAAATGCATATTTGTCTTATTTATTACTATTTTTTAAATGTACATTGTTTCGTTATTTGCAGGTACTCTTAAATAATGTGGTCGTCACATAAATTATCTACGAATGGAGAAATGTCCTTCAATAAGCTTAGAGCACATAGGTTTATCTTACCTGTGTATATTTTCAACAAACAACTGTATTCACTTTAACAGTTTTATTTAGGGCTCACTCAAAGACACGGAACATGGAAGGCGTCAGAAAAGATATTGAATATTATGGTTTTGTTGTTGATGGAAGCGCCACCGCGTTTTCTTTATGTGGAGCTTAAAAAATAAATGAATAAAAACATGAGCAAATAATGATAGGCTACTACATGCAATCGTCAATTATTAAAGTGTGATTAAAAAAGAGATGTTTGTGATAAGAGGAATTTCTTCATATTTAAAAAAAAGTAAAAAATAAATAAAACTAAGTTTTACTAAGGTGTAATGCCCATTTTGTGTCGATGAGCCTTAAAACTTCAATGACAAAATTACATTTTTATTACTGTTCTAAGTTCAATTATTGTTTGCGCAACACTTGTGGGCTTCATCTACTTAAACAAATAAGATCATTTGACTTTTTTGCGTTAAAACATACATTATTCATCTTTCCAAGCCCCTCCTCCACCCCATGAAAAAACTGGACTTTTTCTTGTATTTTAAACGAAACATAATATTGTACTAAGAAGCTGTTCACTTATTATATTTTCTGTCTAATCTTTATGTTTTAAAAACCTATGAGCTACAGCTATTATTTAAAGTTATATTAGTCTCCTCTACGTAAACGAGAGTCGAAAATAATTATCAAGTCCAATTCCTCTGTAAGACCGATGCTAAATTGTAGTTCTAGAATTTGACACCTCGTAGCAACATGGTCGAGCTAAACCGATAGATGTCGTCAAAGCTGTTGAGCCAACCTTCCGCTCCAACCCTCCTTTAACATCCCTTCTTCTCTTTCTCCTTTAATGTGTAACA
Organism: Timema californicum; assembly: GCA_902141385.1. Lineage (NCBI taxonomy): Eukaryota > Metazoa > Arthropoda > Insecta > Phasmatodea > Timematidae > Timema > Timema californicum. The sequence goes on along the minus strand of CABFOW010009457.1, from coordinate 6,671 downwards.
GTTCATAGCTTATCTACTTGCTTGTCCAACTTACTATCCTTTTTTACTTGACTGGTGAACAGTATTAACTTTACACTTAATTAAATCCTTTACAATGCTGCGGGCATTTGTGTAAAATGATTAATTTGTAAATAAAACTCTAATACACGCGCACGATAATGCAAGGTAATGGTATTTATTACCAGCAGGGAAAGACACGTGAACAGGTAAATAATTATTGTCAGTCTGGTTTGCTGGAGACGAAGAAGCCGGTGTTCAAATCCTGGCTGTGTGTGATGTGGTTTTTAATTATTGAATTTAAAGTATGGTGTTCGGAACTTCACGACCTAAAATGATTTTTTTTAAAACCTTTTCCTAAGAAAACAAATACATATTTGTTACATAAATATTAAAATACACTCTTTGATATATTTTAATAAAATAGTTTTTCATTTTAACTAATTTCTATATTTAATATGTTAATTAATTTGTAAAATAAATGGGCCGAGAAGGGTCTGATAGAAATAGTAGTGGCTGTGTGCAAATTATAACGAAATAGGTCCTTACGAAAACTGCAAACATTTGCGCAAGAATGATAGATGACATAATATTGAATGACGGACGGTATGTAATCAATAGATTTAAAAATTTTGTCTTTCAATATTAATTAGAAGATTTGTTTCACGAAGAGAATACATACAGATCAAGATCATACACTTTAATTATGACACTTTTATAATTAAATGGTATATGAATATTTTCTTCAAAAGTGCTATTATACATTAATTAAAGTCTAGATTATAATTTTAAAAAGATTAATGTTTATACCATGTTTAATAGAAACCATATTATAAGTTTTTACGTGGCCTGCTAGTAACCATAAATTTAGTAATAATACTTAGTATTACCATAATATTAATAACAATTTCTAGGTAATCTAATAATATTAATAAATATTAAATTCCAAGTATCAACCAGTGTTGATTTTTATAATCGTTAGTTGTTTACATATGATCAACAATATAATGAATTCGAGTATGATGTAAGTATGCTATCTTTCCAGCACTATTACTTTATTTAAAGTATATTTGAGTTATTTAACGTGTACTTTCTAAACCGATTTATTATATCAGCACACGAGAATTTTCTATGAGCAAGAGCGAAAGGGCCTATCAATTTTGCCGGGAAAGGTATTTGTTTACACATAACTTCAATGATTCTGTTACATGCCAAAATCGACATGGGACTGACTACTTACTACACCTCCAAAGGAAGTTATGCTACGGATTTTTATCGCTTATAAAAATACATCGACCCCAGATGGGTTTGAACCCACGAACATCAGGTCCTGAAGCTAGCACTTGACCCCAAGACAGCCAAGGTCGACCTTATATCTGAAGATCAAATCAATAGAGTCCAACCCGGCTCGGTGGCCGAATGTTCTTAGGCGCCGCTTCGGAATAAAGTGGAATGTCGATGACGGGGAGATTCGAGTTTGAGTACCAGTCAGGTGTGCTGAGAGTATTTTTCCCAAAAGTGGTTTTCCACACAAATACAAGGTGCATTTCCTTTAAATTCTACATTCCTAGTACGTTAGCGCGATTAGTACACACGTGTGTAGCCCGAAAGTGTAGTAAGACCCGGTGTTAAAAAAAATTGAACCCAATTAATCATGAAACATACAAAGTTAATAATAACCTGAAATATTTCTGTACACTACTTAAGAGCCACGAGTATAATAAATGAACAATTTTGGTCAGTTTTGGTGATAGCAACGACATAAAGAGCTTAGTTCCACTCATTAAAGGTGGGGGATATTATGTAATCTATACAGAGCTTGAATTAAATAATATTAACTCATTTTTCTTCTTCTATGCTTTGAACATTATCATTTAAGTTAATATGAATGATAGGAAACTAGTAATAAATGTAAAATATATTAAGATTTGCTAACAAATATATGTGTGTATCTCAAGGTTAGTTAAAATTGGCAAATTTAAAATAGTGTTTTTTTTATCATTTATGGCTTGGATAAAAAAAGACGCAGAAACTATTATTATAACCTAGAGTATTGGCTTTAAATGCTGACATTATGCAAGAATAGTACGTCTGACTCTAAACTAGGATATTGGTCTTTAATGCTGGCAGGATGCAAGGATAGAATTCTGTTTCTGTCCTCGAAGATTGGCGTTCAATGCTGAAAGGATCTACGGTTAAGGTGTTTAACTCTGACTTATAAGACCATGGTTCAATCATTAAAGAATTATTTACTAGTAAGCTTAACTTTGACCATATGGATCGGGGCTCGATCCTAGCTAAATGAACATATTTTTTTAATCACCGCGTATTGCTACCTGTTTAGGTTCTATGCATATATGATAAATATTATAGTGGGGTAGGGATAAGGAAGAAAGCATTTAAGAAGTAATATACCCGTATTTGGTTGGAAGGAGAGAGGGAAACCATTTATGAAAAACCACCCTCAGCAGACCCGAGCCCCGATCTCCTCGTGATCAGTAGACCAGTTTAACACGAGAGTGACGCCTTTGACCATTTGGCCACTGCTGAAAAGGGTTTAACAGATGCTGATCCAGTATCTGACCTATAAAATTGCTCTCAACTCTGATGAATGCAAGGAAGCATATTTTCAGACAAGTAACCAGTTGACGGTATTTGAAGATTGTGTACAATTAGACAGTTTGCAAACAATAGCTTGAACACAAAAAGGACAATTTTAATCGACATTTTATTTCTAATTTGCAGTTTGAGTAAGCATGTTTGGGGTATGGTTTATGAGAAAAGGGGTGGAGCCGCTACCTGAACATAGCTTTGTGAAAGCCAGTTTAATTACTCTATAAGGCAATTTTTGTCTGCTCTTTATTAAAACCATCTTTAAAGTGAACTGATTTTTAAAATGCCTGCTGGATATCGATGTTTTCACTTGGGACTGCACGTAGAAAACCCGTGTTGAAGGAATTAAGCTTTCCCAATGAGCGCAGCCATTTTAACCTGTAGGCTGTGTTTCTGGTTTATACCTTGGCTGTGACCAGAGTCAAGGATATACAGGTCTGGCTCCTCTCGAGTTTCAGTGATCAGAAGTTGAAGCCAAATGGCGTTAGTGTCATTGCGGAATAGCGCGTGCGCAATTTAAATTTTGAAGATAAGTTTGAACCTCCAAGTTTACATTTTACTGTTAGATAATAATTAATCTATCCCAAATGTGATAACTAGGGAATAAAAAGAATAACCCACATCAAATGATAGAATACAAATTACAAGTAATCATTTGCTCGCCGATTTAAAATAATTTAAACTTGAAATACTGTATTATAAATCACGTGGTAATTATTTGTTTGGTAAAATTTAATAATATAAACATGGCTATAAATTATTATTTAAAAAATAGATTGATGCATGAAGGGACTAAGGCATCAATCAATATTACATCTAGCTCATAGCATCTGAGGGGATTTTTGATTTAATCCTAATGAGTAGCATTTAGGGTAATTTATTTGAATACGAAAATTATAGTATTTCCTTCAATAAATGGATAAGGCAGAATGCAAGAATGAAATAAGCAAACGTGAAGAGTGAAAGAGAAGTGTGATTTTTGAGTGGATTAAAAAATATGAATTCACATTCGAAAGTGCGAGTGGTGTTCATTAGCTATCTTAGAGGGTATGTTCTTGCAGAAGTCTAAATACCGAGGTAAATCAATACCACTCACCTTTCACTTTTACTCATTTAGTTCTATAAAATTTAAACATAGTTTTATTATTTAAAAAATGAGATTTAAACATAGTACTTTGATATTTCCATCTTTTTAATGGTCTCAGGTTTGTTTCCCGCCTTCAAATATACATTTTTGAAATACTATATTGGACTTAAGGGCCAAGACAATTATTGATAGGACCTATCATCCCTAAATATGATTTAATTAAATTACTGTAATACTAATACTTGCAGCAACATATCGATTGCTACTACCAAGCTGTAGTACAGTCATATTAAGAGAGGTAAACACGTCAGGATGTGAGCAGTTTCAGTCATCTATTAATAATTTAATACTTTTGTGGCAAGTGCCGTTAAAAAAACCAAATAAATAGTGTTACTTTTTTAATGTGATGGTGTCAAATACTTTCAAATGCAAATAATTTAGTTTTTAGTTTCTTTCGATTCTCCATATCTTTGTGAGTGTACTGATACAAAAAACTATAAAATTCTTAATAATTAACAAAAATAAGTGAAATATTTATGGGTAATTTTGTTGAGCATTGTCCTCTTCTTACTTAACCTTTCTAACTTTTCATGTGCAAATAAATGTCCTTCGTCTAGATTTTGATTATAGTGAGAAAAACTTATGTCTGAATATTACAAAATCAAATCGTATTAAATAGGCCTAGATAAGATTATAGCATCATTTTATTTGCCTTTTATTTGCAAGTATAAATGGTAATAGAAATTTCTTAGTGACTCACTGTTTTGAGAAAATACAGTGTTTTACTTGTATCAGTTGTAGAGCACCATTCTAAATTTTAAAAAATCAACTTTTCTACTTTGGTACATAAATAATACCTGAAGTTAAGGCAGTAGAAAAATCACTGTTATAATAATTATAAATAAACAGACAATCAGAACGACATAGGAGTGGGGGTAACTGATATCTAGCAGAAGTTTTCTTTATTGTAAACATTGATCAACCAATGCGTAAATAATTAAGAGAAAAACTAATCTTAAATTATAAAAAACAATCGCACAATTTCCTTTTGCAAAATTCTTTCATCACTATCTGCTACAATCCTCTCCCATAGAATATATTTTGGCCATTTTTTTTTAAATCTATCATTAGATTTGTTTTTGTTTTTTTCTAAAATTATTTTGACCAGAAATCTTTCTTGTATTTTTTTCTCACAATTTTGTCTCTAGAAATTTGAGGGCGTATACACGTTGACACGTCAGTCTTAAAACAATTTGTAAACTTACATTTATTTTTATTTTTGACATATGAAACCATTGTGCAGAAATAAAATCTTATAAATCTGAACAGCTGTTGTTATAAAACGTCACAACTATCCACAATGATCACAACGCTTTCTCATATAGTGGCAAATCGTGCGAATAAAAAGCTTCAACGTCTGATCATCTTTTATAATGGGTTTTAAGTAAAGTGTCATAGGGGTGGCTGTGACCTAGGTTAGATCCTATCTGGCCCCACACAATGTGCGTAGCTCTAAGCTTAGAGACGGGTTAAGGCCATTCGCTCATCAAAATTGTATTGCACAATGCTATCAATTGTATAACTATAAGCTATAAATAGTTTTTCAATTATTTCAGTTCACAAGTTAGTTATAAGGAGTCAAACTTGATATTTTATGGTTTTTGCTTACCATTGTTTAGGTAAAGTAATTAATGTGTGGGGATGAAATTTACACGCTTAGGCCTATGTGTTAATTACGCTAGTAGTTTTAGGGATGAGGAAGGTTATATTTATAGAAAATGTACTCGCATTTTTGTGGAGGAGAGTGGAAAACCATTTTGGTAAAACCACTCTCAGTACATCCAACTGGGATTCGAATTTCTATCTCTCCATCATTGGCAGTCTAGTCTATTGCAAGAATAGTACCTTAGTCAATGTGGCCAACGAAATGGTTAATAGCTTAGTTTGTAGTCAGAACAACAACAAAGTGATTCCTTCATAGCAATCTGCATTCTCTAAATTATCACTGATTAAGGAATAAGAACGAAAACCACTAGCGTTCTTGGAGAAAAATATTAGCTACGGTGACTACTTTCAGTATAATTATCTACATCCTACAGTTAAACTTTAATTTCAGAAATCATTTGGGATTGTTAGTGCTGAATACCTCCGTAAATTTCCCCCTCCCCCCCACACACACTTTCAAAAATATATTTTTTTATGATTGCAATAGTTGGTTCTTCGTTTATTTAAAAAATGCTCTATTGAGTATAGTATACATTTATTTTATATCTTACTAAGTCACCAAGAAAAAATTTCATTTTCAAATCCAAGGAAAAACTATGAGATGTATTTAAACTTCAAATAATCAAATATTAAAATACAAATCTTAAAAATGTAGTACGGTAACGATAAGAACATGAAATAGCTATTGATATAATGTACTTAAGACTTTTTGAATAGAGGGAACGAGGTATAATGTTCACATAACTTATATATATATATATACAGTGTGTGTGTGTGTGTGTGTGATTGTAGCTGGGTTAACAGTTAATAGATCGTGTTCTCTGCTTAGTAACTCACACGCTCTCAAAATTGTTTTATATTGAATGTTGCTTTGTAACGCTAACTTTAAACAGTTGACTACCAACTATAATCTAAACAAATCACATCAATGGTATTCATGTGATGAATAGTATTTCTTCTTTTGTGTACATCTGTAATAAACATGTTAGAGTTAGATGTATACAACACGTTTTAAAACAGTGTACAAAACTAAAGAAGTAATTTTATGAGTCCTACAAATAATAAAACAATATAAATAAACGTGTTGAAACAATAAAACGACATTTTAAAAATTTAATTTTATTCTAATAAAGTATTTAATTAATGCAGAGAGTGGGTAAAAAGTAGACTGATACATACATACATACATACATACATACATACATACATACATACATACATACATACATACATACATACATACATACAT